>MNCI01023251.1:10490-22308 GCA_015680685.1 Gnetum montanum | reverse complement strand
AACAATCATGGACCGAGATGATTTATTATTGGCAATAAAACTTGTAGCAAATTTTGCAACACCCTCTCCTAGATACTGTAACGTCCAGTTATGCATTCTATGAACATCTCGTAGCCCAAGAATCTCCACTTCTATTCTCTGAAAATAACCTATTGATAAGAGATGACGGTTGAGGATTTCAAAATCATATTCCTCATGATCTTGCACCTGGGGAGTTACATCTACAAATTATCTTTCTTTCTCCAAAGCTCACTAGAATTCTTCTTCAGTATTAATCTCTGATGCTACATACATATGTTGAATAGACAACAACTTCATTTCAATATCCTCATCATTAGAACCAAGATCTCGCTTCACATCTCTAAACGAATAATGTAACAACAACATAGCCCAACAATATTCAATCCATTTTTTTCTCCTTGCTTTGGTGGGATGAGAAACTTGGGATAATATTTGACAATAGCATTTGGCTCTAGCTAATGCGGATTCTAATTTGGGTTGGACTTATTGTTCATGTTGCAATTGTACTCTTTAAAAGCCTATAGCAATGAGGCACCCTCCATTGAAAGTAGATGTTTTTAATACACATTAATAAGAGTTGTGTAGTTTTCAGCTTCATCAGTTTCATCTAAATTAATTTAGTATGCACCTCTCGAAAAACATTGAGTGTCTGGAAAACACAACTACAGTTTATCAAAGGAAGCTCATACAACATGTAACAGACCTCCATAGTGCCAATGTCTATATCTGCAGCAATATACATCATGAGCCTTCTATAGACTGATAAAGCATCTTCATGAGGATTTCTTGACTAAGAAATTTGCAATAACATGTCACAAAAAGATTATGATTTCTTCTCTGTTTTAGTTGCATATTTCGCAATATATTTTATGACAACATATCATGATATTACTAGCTGAAAATCTATATTTTCCCTCCATGTCTAAAGCATCATTCTATTATGAACATTAAGCCTCGAATCGTTTCTTCAAGGAACATAAGTAATCTCCTTATTATTTTCTAGATCTCTCTGAAGAGTTGATTCTAAAGATAACAACCAAGGAACATTGTACCTAGAATTGAAAAATACAAAAGTTGAATATATATATATATATATATANCATTGTACCTAGAATTGAAAAATACAAAAGTTGAATATATATATATATATATTTTCCCATGATAAATTAAAGTTTACTTGCTAATAAAAATGAATGCAATGGTGAGAAAATAGTAATGATACAACATTTTGATTAGAAAGTGGCACCTGCAAACTTCTTTGCCATTACATTTTCGTAAGCATGCACCGGGTTTGCATACAGTATGTCTCTAAACTGCATTAAGCAAATCAACATAATTAGTTTCCAGATCCATACATTGTAGTTGTTCAGTAGTCAACTCACATGGATGATATAACATATTTACACACAAATCCTAAGTGGAAAGATAGATTGAAAGAAGTAACAATGGAGAAATTAATATCTTGGTATTCTAAGCAATATCAACAAAAAAATGTGTAAAGAATAGGAAAGATAAATGAGAACTTACATTATTTGGATGTCCATTAGCTATAAATCTTGGATTCCATGCATTTGTAATTGAATCAAAAATTTTCTTTGCCCTACACATGACGTGAGGATCATTATGGTCAAGCTCATCTACCTTTGGATCACATGTGGAGATCCACGATTCTGCCACTCATATCATGTTCAATAGTCAACAACATGAAACTTATTCGTTAAAACTATTTTAATAAAAGTAATGTGACAATGATGCATGAACTCTGCAACTATATGCGGATTTTCTATGATATTACTTTGCCTCTAATGTTTGAGTTCTGATGAGTTCTCATGTGGATCTCCTTCCATCAGATTATGCAACTTAGGCCAATAGATATCTACTGCAATCAGAGTAAAAAAAATAGTAAGTGTTCCTAATTGATTCACCATGTCAGTTAACTCTACTTTACATTTTCTCCAATAAGATGGTGTACCACAAATGGATGTACCATATCACATTAAATTATCAACAATGACATGTGATAGAGCATTACTCAATTGTTCTTGTAGTTCTTCAATAGTTATGGGTGCATCAACAATATGTTTTTTAAAAAATACAATAGTAGATTCCATTGCCTATCTCATTCTAATGATATTATAGACATAATACCTACAAATAAATCACACATCATTGCTTAAATGTTATAAAAAACATTATGAATAATGATAATAACAAACAAATGGAGAATTAATATTTACGTGAATCGCTTATGGCATCCAAATCTACCATCTTTGTAGTGAATAATATGTTTTGCATATTCATGCAATTTGACATCTTTAGCTCTTCTCTCAAGAAAATCGCATTTTCTTTCAAGAAAAAAACTTGAAAATGCCATCGTAAACAACCCCATCATGTTAAACTCATTAATAGGAGAATGAGACATGGAAGGCCATTGAGCAACATTTGAATCCTACAATGATGGATTATGCATCTATTGTCTTATCCAATCAATTTCCTTTCTTACAATTCCAAGACATTGTGCAACTGATGATGTGTGACCAATAATGTTTTCTTCATCTATCTAAAGTAAAGGACCTTAAAACTGCAATCTCATTTCTTCATCCTTTTTTGATAATGGAATATAAGGAATGTTATGGAAGATGTTAACATCACCGATATTAGCAAAATCATCTAATGCATGCATATTGATCTCGACATCTTAATAGTACAGATGATTTTCCTTCTTAAAAATCAAACCTTCATGAACCCGTCTCTTGTCGACAATGAAATTATACTCAGTTCCCATTTGATCTACTCTTCTTAATATCAAGAATGGGATATCTATTTCTAAGAGAAAGTCTTTTAGTAATCTGTGTGACATCCTGAGCAAAGCTAATTATGTGACCTTTATACTTAAACTATCCACCAACTGCATGTGTAACTTGTAAAATGGGATTGATTTTGCAATTAACATTTCTTCAACCTCAGTTAAATAGCCTAGGACAGGTGGTTGGATACAAGGATCTATGTTATTTTCAATAGAAAATCATTTGATTTCACAACCAAAACTATCAATAATATTATGTTTCTTTTCATTAATGCACCTATTGCATGTGGGTCCTCTACTTCTAGTTGAATCCAATAATATGCTAAGAAAAATTTCATTGCATACATTGCAAAAATGTGGATTTGCAAAACTTCTAACTGCAGTTGATGGGACGTGATATCGTGTCTTTCCCTGCGATATCGCATACGCGGTATCGCAGTCCGCCTCCAATTCTATAAATAAGAGGCGGCTCTCCCTTTTTTCTCCATCTAGATCTAGACCGTAGCCAAACTCTTGCCATTTTTCCATTCCAGAGTTAGAATAATTTCCATGTGTCAGCAGTAGGAGTCCCAAAGTGAACGAATCTTTATTCGAGCAAATATTGTACCTGAGCACATGTTTGTGTATAGAAATAAAGACAAAATTTTGGATAAACCTTGCATTGCATGAACTAAGCTAAATACGACTTTAATTATGGTGAAATTTTTAAATGCTTTATTAGTTAATTTTTATTCAGTACAACCGCTTCGAGCACATGCGTTACTCTTGGTAATCCCAGTAATGAATAGCGTTTTGTAATCCTAGAAGCATGACATTGGTTCAAGGTGTGAAACGAAAAGTGGGAATGGATACTGATGCTAGGGTAATTGAGGCTTAGTTAGTTAAAGTAAGTTACTTAGTCTCTTCACCCTTTCCCTCATCAGCATAGGCGATAAAACATAAAAGATATAGAAATCACATACCTCAAACTCACTTAACCATACAACCATGACAAATACAAGTGAGTTTGGAAGGACAACGACTGATTAACCTTAGGTGTTCCATAAGGCGTGTAGGCACTTAGTCTACGGAGTTCGACCAGATCGTGCATGTAACGCTTGTATTCATATGGTTGAGTGTAGGGGTACCTTGCCACTCATCATAGGTGCCGTTGTCAAGGACTAAGTTGTTTATGTGCTAAGTAGAACATAGGAAATCATCCACATTGTTGGGAAGCTTAAATGAACCCTGAAGGTTAATCAGAAGAAAATTTAAACAATGGTCAATAGCACACTGACAAGATAACAATGTCTTCTTCTTCTCATAAAAGCACTTCACCACCTAGGAATCACACAAGAGACAGTCAGCGGCAAAACATACATAACCAAGAACTACCAATTCCTCAATAGTATCGGGTGGTATATACTCATCACGATGAGTATATACCCGATTTTACTTTTATCGTCCATCAGGATGAACAACTATGTTGGCATGACTTTCAAGGTAACATAGTGTTACCTCCAGATCGTGCAGTCCCCAACATGCTCCTTCGTGCTCTCACACAAATATGCATGATGGAACTATATGTTGAATACATTGCATGTGATTACGACACAAGGGATTACCATCCCATAGTGGTGCAACGTCTAAGGAACTCATGGCAGGAGCGTTATCACACATCATTGAAGGGCAAAGGACCCCATAATGCTTCGCCTGTCATAAGAGAAATTAAGGGTGGTGAACCTATCTCAATAGGTTACCCACAAAATGATGTTCCCCCTCCTAACAATAGTGAGGAGGTGGTGTACNTACCCACAAAATGATGTTCCCCCTCCTAACAATAGTGAGGAGGTGGTGTATCATAACCTTCACTCTACGATACACAACCCTGGTTCTGATTCCCACGAACAACAAGTGTTCAATGAGGGAACACAAACAAAAGATAAGGGCGAACATTCTAATCATCATCATGATCGGGGCCATAGCCACCGAAGAGAAGGTAAGAAACATCATCATGGTGATGGTTCCCCTTCTTCTTCACCTTCATCGCAACATTCACCCTATCCTTCCACATCAGGACGCAGTCACAAAGAGCATAACCATGAGGATAAGGGTAAACAAGATGAGAACCCTTGACGAGAGAGTCAAGAACAAGGACGAGGGCACTCTAGGGAATCTAGGCATGGAAAAAGGGAAATTAGGGAACCACGTAGGCATCATAGACACCATAAGAGAAATGACAATGAAGAACCCCTACTAGCAACCCAAAGTATGTTAGACATTACAGAGGCTATGAGAATACCTACAAGGCACCAGAAAGATAGCTAAATCAAGATACTAGACATGAATAATATCCCACAGTTTGAGGGGGGATACAACACTGATCCGCAAAACCACTTACAGGTATTTCACGATGCCTGTTCCTTGCAAAATATTGAAAACGAGTGGCAAAAATTAAAGTTATTTCCTAGGACACTCATGAAGGAAGTGGAAAGCTGGTACCAGTCCTTAGAACCGGAAACCATTAGGAGGTGGAGTACGATGTTAGAACTATTCAACAATAAATATCAAGCATACTCCAGAGTGTCCAACTTGTGGAAACAGATCCAAGGATGGAAGCAGGGTAATCACAAACCCTTGGATGCTACCATGGGCTGATATTATGAACTGCTACATCATTGCATGGGCCATGGTTATGCACAATGGGATCAACTCCGCCATCTCGTAGATGGGCTAAGACATGAAACAAGGAGAACCCTTGGGACATATGCCCAAGGGAGAGTATCTAAACTTAGATCCCATGAAGTTCATAGATTTTTGGAGTAAGTAGCTAAGGAAGAAGGTGAGCTATAAAATAGAGAAAGTGTGGAAGAGTATTACCGTGATCCTTCCCTCCGAAAGAGGGGAGTAAGATTCTATGAGGAAGAGGATGAGTCACCACTTGAAGAGTTGATGAATAGAAAAACCTTGCCACTTCAAAAGTTGACAACCAAAGTGTTGGCTAAGGTAGATCAAATGTGGGACTCCTTAGATAGTACATTTGAAACTATTTTAAAAATCGTAGAGGAGTCTAAGAAGTGAAGTAGTGACCATGATAAGAAAAAGAGGAGAGACTTAGACCATGCATGTAACAAGGGTAAGGGAAAAATGAATATCACCGATGAGGTTGTGGACTCTGATACAGACAATGATGGTGGATGTGAGATCTGTCAATATGAACATCCTAAGGGATGTTGCCCAATAATCTCACATCTGCAAGAGTCTGGGGTGTATGCACTCAACCCAAGACTTAACAAATGGTAGGCACCCCAAAGCTTACCTTATCCCCAAGGTAACCCAAGGCAGTTCTACCAACCATTAATGTATTATCCAAGTGAAACTTCACCACAACCTATGAAGCAACATCAGCAGTGGCAATACCCACAGTCATGGGGGATGCCACCACTGAGGTAACAATACGCTTACCAACAACCATATCCATATGGCTATTACATGTAGCAACCAGTTTTTCCAAGTGACTCTATGGGTCACATAACCCCACAACATCACTACCAAGTTTGGGACTATTTTAGGACTCCCTCTCCTAGAAGAGACACTCCACATGCATACCATCCTTCGAATTCATTTGCATCTCTTACATCGGTAGTTCCACTACCACCTACTCCAACAATGCAAGGGGAACTCCCTACTCAACCGCAACAACATAATGCTACAAGAGTTGTAAACCTTCAACCCACTGCTGGTTCTAACAACCATACAAAGAGAAAACCTTTCTTTAGAACCAACAGTCCAAACAAGCTCTCACAACCACAAGCGGTTGAGTCTATGACCACTCCTCCATCAAGTAAGGCTTCGAAGCTCCCTTCAAACTAACAACAAAGCTCAACGCATATGGTTATGTTAACACATATAGTCACTGACTGGATAAAGGTGGACCACCTTCCCAAGAAACTCTCTAATCTTGAAAGTCCCTTAATCTACCTCCAAGTCACTGGGAATGAACCACGTAAGGCTCTTCTTGACTTAGGTTTTGGAGTCAACTTAATATCGCAAGAAATGTATAAAGCCTAGAACCTACCTCCACTCAAGAAGAGCAATATTCAATTAGAGCTAGCTAACTAGTCCATCACTGTCCCCTTGGGATAGGTTTAGGACATTGTTACCACTGTGTGTGGTTGGTCATACCCAGCCAATTTCCTAGTAATCCAAGTAAACAATGACAAACGGGACTTCCTAATTATAATGGGGAGGGCATGGCTCAGTATCATAAACACATGTCTAGGAATCTATGATCTTTCCCTAGAAATATCTAAGGAAAATATTTATGGAAAGATCGAGAAGAAGAAACTTCCATGCATCACATATAATGATACTAAGGGTGATGATGTACAGGAGTGCTCCGCATTTCCTGTATGCAACCGGTGTGCCTCGAAAACTCAGATAAAAAGGTGCCTATATGTAGCAACCATACAATAAGAGAACACCTAGTGGTTGATAGCTAGTCAAGAAAGAAACCCACCAATATTCATGGAACTAACTAGGGGAAAAACTCACGCCCACATCGAAAGCATAGATAATTTGGAGTATGAGCGTCGCCAACTTCCAATCCTTAATTTGAAAACATCAATTGGGAGAAGTTGGACACTTCTAAAAAATTCAAATAAGCCCTCATTATTTCAAATCTCTCCCTTTTAATTCAGTCATGGGGGAGATGGCCACCTATGCTAATCATTTGAAGCCCTCAGTCCCTTTAAGGTTTTTTTTGTTTTATACATTTTTCTTTTACAAATTTCTTTAAATTTTCTTATTTTTATTTTACAACATCGTTTATATTTTTTCTTTTATTTGTGTGTATGTGTTATCCATTTTGTAAAGTTTGTCACCCAATAAGTTCTCTTAATGATGGTATGAACTGTTTTCTATTGATTGCCAATGTTTGGTTTTTACCTTTAAGTTATGATGTTGATTCTAAGATATGGTGCTTTTGATATAGCAGGTAATGAGTCCACATCATCCATACATCCATAAATCTCTATGGTCTCTCTTGGCTTGGAACTGTACAGTTCCTTTCTCAACAATAAGAACTATCAACGAATCGGTGACTGGGTATTTCTCAAACTAAGGAAAGACTCAAGGATTGAAAAGGGTGTGGCTTCAAGGGAACTTGATGTGTGGTGTTGGCCATTCTCTTGGATGCTTGGATGTTTTCTTTTTGAGTTTTTCTTACTATTTTGACGTTGCTTCATTTTCAGGAAGCTGAGCAAATAAAAATAATAAGTCTTTGCATGGTGTGATTCCCACGCAAAATTCAAAAAAAAAGGAGGAATTCAAAGCACATCCCTTAGATAAAATAATCATCTGGGCTACAAGCATTGGTTATGAAACTAAAAACATGTTCCCTCTAACTAAGGCCCTTCCTCGCTTCCTACTTTCTCCTCCCTTATTTCGTCGAAATGGTGCTAGCTCTTTGAGGGATGCATTCTTGTTACTTCAAGTGGATGGATTGGCTGAATGCATTAATGTAAAGTCACTAGATGTGGTTTGTTTAAGGTCAAACTTGGAAAGGGATCTACTAAGTCACATTAATCATTAAATACACAAGGGGCTATACACCACCTTGTTCTTGAGATTCCATTCCATCCTCTTCTCTCTATCATTGTTCACCTCATTGTCAGTTGTATCATTAGTGTATATTTTGGTTAATGCATTATTTTCTTTTTGGTAAATTCTTGTGGTTAAGAATTTAACTTTTGTTTCCAAATGACATTTTCAAAGCCTACAGACTCTTTAAATGTGAGAATGTCAGGGCATTAAGGGCATGAACCTTCTTTGGGGAGGACCCACTGGCATTCCTATTTGGTACATCAGTTAAACTCTTTCCCTTAACATTTTTTCAATCAACATTTATTTGTTCATCTTCATCTTTGACATCCATTTTATTGGCGTGGTTGTTGTCTCTTTTTATTCATCTTTCTTATTCCTTATCTTTTTCCATTCTATCACTACCGGAGGTTCGCTCTCAGTCATGGGGGTCCTGGTCCAATTTTTTCAATTTTTTCTTAACCCCTACACCTTGAGTAGCCACTAATATTATATCTCCAAATCTGTATCAACCATACCATAGCTCAGCCAATGGACATTTCACCGAAGCAAGGTATCAACTACATTGTGATTCATTTACCCTTGCTAGTATAAGACTATGTTGTGTGTGCATATGGTAATCATACAACAACGGATTGGATCTAGAGGGAACACTTGGAATGGATCGGTGCTAAAGCATTTATGCAAGGAACAAGATTGATGGTGCACTTACGGATAAACAACGAAAGGTGCAATTTTGGCATTGGTAGTAGCAAACTTCTTCTTTCTTCTCTCTTCTCTCTCAGCTACCAAATAAGGCCTGATGTCGAATGTATAAAGTGTTCACTCTAGTTGTCGTGAACAGTAGTTTTGTCATGTTCTGTAATGATGATCCGTGCACATATGATCCCATTCACCATTAGTTCCATTCAAGTCAATAATCCCATACCTTCCCAATATTTTGTAAGGAACTCGAGCATGAGTTTTTATTCAGTCATGGGGGTATGATGGGATGTGATATCGCATAGGCCGCGATATCGCAGTCCACTACCAATTCTATAAATAAGAGGTGGCTCTCCCTTGTTTCTTCATCTAGATCTAGACTGTAGCCAAACTCTTGCCATTTTTCCATTCCAGACTTAGAATAATTTCCATGTGCCAGTAGTAGGAGTCCCAAAGTGAACGGATCTTTATACGAGCAAATATTGTACCTGAGCACATGTTTGTGTATAGAAATAAAGATGAACTTTTGGATAAACCTTGTAGTGCATGGACTAAGCTAAATAGGACTTTAATTATGGTGAAATTTGTAAATGCTTTATTAGTTAATTAAATATCTCTCAACCCTTAACTCCTAGTTAAGTGCATTCAGTACGACCGCTTCAAGCACATGCGTTATGCTTGGTAATCCCAGTAACAAATAGCGTTTGGTAATCCCAGCAGTGTTGCATTGGTTCAGGGTGTGAAACGGCAACTGGGAACGGATACTGATGCTAGGGTAATTAAGGCTTAGTTAGTTAAAGTAAGTTACTTAGTCTCTTCACCCTTTCCCTCATTAGCAAAGGCGATAAAACATAAAAGATATAAAAATCACATATCTCAAACTCACTTAACCATACAACCATGACAAATACAAGTGAGTTTAGGAGGAAAATGATTGATTAACCTTGGATGTTCCATAAGGCATGTAGGCACTTAGTCTGTGGAATTCGACTAGATCATGCATGTGATGAGTCGTGTTTTGGGCGACCGCAATATCGCATGCTCGTCGCGATATTACGTACGCGATATCGCAGCCCACCGTCAGTTCTATAAATAAGAGGTGGCTCTCCCTTTTCTCGAAGTTTTAGATTGAGATTATAGCTAGACTCTGGCAATTTTATCCTTCCAGAGTTAGAATATTTTCCAATGTATGCCCACAGTGTGGTGAATGTAATTGTACGACATCCTTTATTCGAGTGTGACGTACTTTGACATGCACATGACTGGCAATAAAGATTGATATTACTTCATCATTACAGCATTCACTTTATTTATTTATTTATTTAATTTTTATTTACTGCTTTCCTACTTGATGAGTGATGAGGTACCCCTACACTCAACCATACGAATACGAGCGTAACACGCGCAATCCGATCGAACTCCGCAGACTAAGTGCCTACACGCCTTATGGACCACTTAGGGTTAATTATTCATTGTCTTCCCAGACTTGTATTTTTCACAGTTGTATGGTTAAGTAAGTCTGAGGTATATGATTTTTATGTCTTTTCGATTTTATCTCCTATGTTGATAAGGTGAAGGGTGAAGAGACTAATTAACTAGCTTTAACTAACTAACTAAGCCTAAATTAACCTAGCGTCAACATCTGTTCCCACTTACCGTTCACACCCTAAACCAATGTAACTTGGTTACCAAATGCTAGTCATTACTGAGATCACTAAGCGTAATGCACATGCTCGAAGCGGTCGTACTAAGGCACTTAACTAGGAGAGAAGGGTTGAGAGAGAATTAATTACTAATAAAGCATTTAAACAGTAAACAATAAATAATAGTAAATAAAATCCTATTTAGCCTATTCCATGCATTGCAAGGTTTATCCAAGAAGTTCGTCTTTATTGCCGTACACAAACTTGTGTCCAGGTACAATATTTGCTCGAATAAAGATCCGTTCACTTTGGAGCTCCTAATGTGAGCACATGGAAAATATTCTATCTCTGGAGAGGTAAAACTTCCAGAGTTTTGCTAAGGGTCTAGATCTAGATGAGAAACAAAGAGAGAGCCGCCTTATTTATACACTTGGTAGCACACCGTGATATTGCATACGCGATATCATGAGGGACGACACGATATCGCGTGGGATGCAATATCGTGGCAAACGTAATATCGTGTACACAATATCGCAGCCCATGCAATATTGTGTTCCATCATACTCCCATGATTGAATAAAAACTCGTCCTCGAGTTCATTACAAAATATTAGGACGATATGGGATTATTGACTCAAAATGAAACTAATGGGATGACATGTAAATGGATCATCATTACAAGACATGACAGAACGGGTGTTCATGACAACAAGAGTGAACACCTTATTACATTTGACATCAGGCATTATTTAGTAGCTGAGAGAAAGAGAGAGAGAGAGAGAAAATTTTTGCTATTGCCAACACCAAGATTGCGCTTTTCATTGTCCATCCACAAGTGCGCCATGGATCTTGCTCCTTGCATAGCTGCTTTAGCATTGGTCCATTCCAAGTGTTCCCTCTAGATCCAATTTATTGTTGCATGATTTTCATCTGCACACACAACACAATCTTTATATTAGCAAGGGTAAATGAATCACAATGCTGTTGATACCTTGCTTCGGTGAAAGGTCCATTGGCTAGGTTGTGGTATGGCTGATTGTGAGTCTAGAGAAATAGTGATGACTATC
>MNCI01023250.1:700056-816700 GCA_015680685.1 Gnetum montanum | reverse complement strand
AAAACATTACTTCAAATGAAAAGAATAAAGTTATTCAAATAAGAGGTTTTGACAATAGAATTTGCATACTTCAAGATGTTTCTAACTTGCAAAAAGATGAATTTCAAGATGGGAACAAATTGGAACTATACTTTTATGATTCTTGTAACTCCAAAGGTGTAGGAGTTAGAATAGTGTTAGTAAAAGATGATTTTCCAAAAATATTCAAGGTAATTCATTTATCTTTCCCTTGTATGAATAATAGAGCTGACTATGAAGCTATGTGTATTGGAATTAAGATAGTATTTGAAAATGGAATCAAGGAAATCATTACAAAAGGAGACTAAAGATTAGTTTGTGAACAAATTAAAGGTTATTGTGTGGTAAAAAGCTCATTCTTGTGATCCTATAAATAACTCGCTTGCAAAATGTTGGATCAATTTCATCATTATCAAATAGAACATATAGGTAGGAAGAATAATTATATAGCTGATGACTTAGCAAAAGCAGATGCAACATTAGATGTGAAAAAGATAGTAGGTTATGAGGGTGTAACAATTGAGAATGAATATGAACCATCAATACCAGATAACATAAAAAAGTCCCTAAAGATGATGATCAATTTCTTATATTCTTAAAGAATAAATAAGAATTTGAAGGTCAAATCATACATGAAATAACATCAAGGTTTAAGACAAATTTTGTTCCATAAAGGTAATTGGTCATGAAAATGAATTTTGTAAAAATCAACTTACAAAAAAGGATATAAATAATCCAAATGATCAAGCTTATGAAACATTGAATTTTAGATCTACTGAGATACTAAAGATGTTAAATATCACAAAGGAAAAGGATTTAGTCTTCAAGAAAAATTTATTATTACTCTTAAAAAATAATTTAAAAAATTTTTCTTGGTCTTATGATGACACATAAAATCCCTTTGATAGATAATTGTAAGACAATTAAGCAAAAATAAAGGAAATTTAATCCATCATTTGAGCCAGCTATTGAAGTTGAGATTAAAAAGTAATTGTAATATCATATATTTGATTCAATATTTGACATGGCTTGCTAACCTTGTACTAGTAAGAAAGAATAATGATGATATTAGATTTTGTGTGGATTTCAAAAATTTAAATGAAGCCTTAGAGAAAGATAAATAACCACTTCCTAAAATTGATGAGATGTTGATCAAAGTATCAAGTTGTTAGGTATATTCTTTCTTAGATGGTTTTTTAGGCTATAATCAAATCATGGTAGATAAGGGTGATAGATATAAAATGGCATTTATCACCGAAATTTTGCTTACCAAATAATGTCATTAGGATTGTCAAACATAGGAGCTACTTTTCAAAGAGTAATGGATTTAGCCTTTAAAGATTTAATAGGCATGTTCATTGTGGTTTATTTGGATGATATCATTCTCTTTTCAAAAGGAACGGAAGATCATATTAGTCATCTTCAACAAGGTTTTTGATAGATTCCTCGAGTGTGGTATTTCATTAAATCCTAAGAAATGTATCTTTGGTGTTAAATCTAGAAGTTTACTAGGTCATGTGATCTATTAAGAAAGAAGTGCTATAGATAATTTCTAAATTTGAGTAGTATAGATTATCAAGCATTCTACAAGTAAAAAGTCTCTTATAACATTCTCTGGAAAGATAAAATTCGTTAAGAAATTTATCCATGGATTCACTGAGATTACTAAACCTTTGATGAATATGCTAAAGAAAGATGTTCTAGTAGAGAAAAAACTAGAATAAAAAAGAGCCTTAGCAAAAATTAAAAGCCCCATTCAAGAAGCTTCATACTTGGTAAAGCCAAAATTGAAAGAAGACTTTTGGTTATATACTTTTGCTTCAAATGCTTTTGTTGTTATCATTCTAACTCAAAACGATGAAGGACAAGATGAACCAATTGGATTTTTTAGATATCAGTTGAAAGGCATTGAAACACCACAAAATTTTGCATGTCATAGCAAATTTTCATTATTGAGCTTTCACCCCATGAAACCCAAAGGAAAAACTTCATTGTAATTATGAAGATTGTAATCCATGGAGGGAAATCTCACATATTCCATACTTTTGGGATAAAAAATGCCTCATAAGTAATTAAAGCCTGATTTCCCAAGAGAAAAAAAGTCACTTGGTTTCTATATTTGGTCTTGGAGGGTTAAAAATGCCTTGTGGAATGCCAAAATGGAAACTTGATGGGTTTTATAGGGGTTATACATTTTTCTACGTTGGAAACACTTGCAAGGGGGTAGATCTCACCTATCCCCAACATGGAGAGGAAAGGGGTTTACCCTTAGCTTTGAAACTTTTGCACCCCCCTCCCTTAGTGTGGAGGTTTCATGCTCACCTTGAAAACCTTTCCCCTTAATGTGGAAGTTTCCCGCTAGCGTGGAAGCCATAATAGCTAGATTTCATCACTACATGCACTCCAACATTGACCAACCACTTCAGTAAGGACAGTGGAAGGCTTAGCATGGAAGATTCATCTCCAGCATAGAAGGTGTGTTCCCATTACTATTTATAGTAAATAGAATGGCCATACAAGAAAGAAACTTACTATATATGGTAAGCCCCCAAATTTGGGCATCCATCTCACTTGAACAACGCAGAAATTTTACATCAATTTGGTAGCCATTTTGTAGCCATTTTACAACCATTTGTAGGAAAATCATAGGCAAATTGTAGTCCCATTCATGGCCCAAAACCTATAAAAACTAGCCTCAAATACCATTTATAGGTTTAGCACTTACACTTTTCAGAAATTTTGAAGTTATACACTTTGGCATTTTCAAGCACTCAAGAGTTCTCACAAGTTTCCACACTTGTTTCCTCTTGAACCCAACATAGAAGCTTTATGACCTTGTAACTTTGTAATCCCCACTTTGAGATTTATGAACCTTCAAGCCCCAGGCTATACTCCTGGGATTCCCAACTCCCAACATAGAGCACATGGATAGCTTGGATTTTCCACACTTCTTAACTCCCACCATAGGCAACCTATAGATCTGAGATTGTAGTAGAAAAGGTTTGAGAGCATCAAGAGTAGCTTATTACCTAGATTATGGAGAAGATTGCATCGGCTTAAATGGGCTTTGAAATCTTGCATCAGTGAACCCTACCTTTTTGCTTTCACATGCATTTTTTGGTACACATTTTTGAAACCCATTCTTTATTATTTTCATAAAGTTTTAAAGTTTCATTGTCTGTGACATCTACATTTTTCTTTTTTTTAGATCTCTAATTTTTGCATTATATTTTTACAATTTATTTGCTTTGCATTTTGTAAGTCCTTAGTTGATCTACCAAACTGGATAGGGTGCCCTAAATCCCATTTTTTTCATAGAGGCCCTAGGGATTTATGGGTTGAGGAACTAATGTGCACTAGATCTCCTTTGATTTTTTCTAGCAATTCCATTTTTCAATTGCAACAATTTTTCCTAGCACTAGAAGGAGGGCCTTCACCTAATTTCTATGGCCAGATCTAATTACAATTATTGCCAACTTTGCCTCTTATATTAAAATCTATATTTTATAGCCAAAACCTTTGAATCTACATTTTAATCAATGCTACCATCCATCCTACTCTGCTCCCTAGACCTAGCATGAAGCAGAAAGTGCTTGGGCTTTGTAATTTTTATAGTAGTTGCTATGAATTTTCAAAGCTAGCATTGATTTTCTAGTTTATTTTCTTAACCTGCTTTGGCTACTAGAATTTTCCTAGTTTTCAATGTTGGTGGTGCAACCCTTCCAAAAACTACCAAACTTTCGTATGTCGGATCCCGATCTCCCTTTATCTTTCAAAGTTAAGAAAAATTAGTAGTTGACTAAAACTAGTCTTGGTGGAAAAACACCAATTTTTCACTTTCATTTTTCAGCCTTTTCCTCTATCAATGTTGGGTTAGAAGGTGTGAGATTTTCATTATCTCATCCCCCTTCTTTTCTCCCTAGCCATACCTAGCATAGAGGTAGTTGGGAGGCCAACTTGGGTAAGGCTTAACACCAAAATTTCTAACTTTCTATTTTTGATAAAAGGGTAAACCCCTCTTACCCCCCATTTACTAATTATTGTAAGTACTTCATTTTCAACCATTTTTCTTTCCTGTAAACATTTTTAAATTTCATTCACTAGAATTTTCTTCTATTTTATCATCTTTATCCTTTTTTTAAGTCATTCTCAACACCATATCCATGTCTTTCCATCAATCTACCAAGTTGCCCCTCACCTTAATTGTGGGTATATAACCCTAAAGACCTTGCTATCATCAAATATACGTAATCTTTGAGAGTCAAAGGGAAACATCTTAATTTTGCAATCATAAATCAAGACTTATGTAACTTCATTTATGCCAAAATATAGGCTAGCATGTTGATTCCATATTTGGAAGCAAAAGCCAAAAGGAGTACATCCCTTCCCCCTATGACTAGATACCTCTATCTAATATCTATGCAAGTATACTAGCACAACTGATTGAGATGGAGGAAGAGGATGAAGAACATAGCTTTGAGGAAAAAATGGAAGAGAAGGATGAATTTAGAAAAGAATTTGAGCCTAAAAAAGTTCTCAGATGATTGTTTTAATAAGCAACCCCCAAGGCCACTGAGTTTTTTTCTCATGCCTTTATTTTCTCCATGGGCATGGTGCCACCATCTACCAAAGCTAATTACACACCAATCATAGCCATGCATCAAAGTAGATTTATGTCACAAACTATGATCCATAATCCATCTATGCCATTTTCCACATGGCCTCAATCTGTATAATAATCAATGATGGTTTTGACCATCACAAATCCATTAACTACCCATGTGAGGTCCATCATGGGACCCTAAGTAACTCAAGGGTCACACATTTAATTTATCCCATTTGTGCCTTAGGTACTAGCATAAACATCCTTTTCTTTGTTTATCCCACAAGCCACAACCATAACGCAACCACTTCCTTTTGTCTTACAACCCATAGTGAGGCCACAAGCCTTACAATAGATACCACAATCCTATGTACAAACCCCACAACCAATAGGGCCATCATAGGGTCTGGATCAAGCCTTCTAGATGATCCAAGATCTAATGGAGAAGTTGAAGAGGCTTAAAGCCTCTACCTTACAAACTGGCAAGATTATGGACTTCTACCAAGACAATCCCATAAGTCTTGTAGTCCCACCCTTGACACTTCCTAATAGCATCCCTATTTCCAATTTAGAAAATATAACAAAGAAGGTGATCCTAGTGCTCATCTTATTACCTTTTGATCTAAATGTTTACTCATGCAGCCATGGCCTTGTACCATCATGAGGATTTTTCCTATGTCTTTGACTAGGAAAGCACTTGATTGGTACCATGCATTACCTAGAGGAATCATATACTCGTAGAGGATTTAGTAGCCTAGTTTGTCTACTACTTCAACTATAACTTGAAACCTAACATAATGCTTGACCAACACATGAAGCTCAACCAAGGATCCTTAGAACCCATACAAAAGTTCATCTAGTGATGGAATGGACTACTTAATGAAATAACAAAGTTCATAGTTGAAGTCCATCTTTTAGCCATATCTAAGGAAGTGGTGATGACTTTACCAAGTCAAAACTCTATTATCTTGATTTGCAATCCCTTAGCCAAGCATGCTTACAAACTAAAAGTATAGAGGATGTTGTAGAAGTCAATCACAATTTGACCTACATAGAATATAAAAATCAGCATACATAGAGAAACAAAGAGAAAAACAAACAAAACAATACAACTAGAGAAACTGTGACCGAAAAGAGGAAAAGATCACAAGCTAGGGACCAAGGGCCAATCCACCCAAGGTTCCTGCTAATGACCAAAATAACCAACCATCAACCTCTTAGGCTACTACATCAGCAACAACTAGACCTAACTTTGAAAGAAAGGATAGGTCCAAATACACTACCTTACCTATGAAATCATCCAAGTTACTAAACTAACTATTAAAGAGTGGAGACATGTAACACAAAAAAATGACTGAAGCTACTTGAAAGAAACACAAGTGATTATGCGAAATGGTAAAAGATCTCACTTGGGAAATGAAAGATGATCCCCAACTACATAGGTACTTCAAACTAGACCATTTTTTCCATGATCACCAACTACCAGGTCATGACATAGACTTCTACCTTACACTAGAGGATGACCTATAGAGGATGATAGATAAGGGGGAGTTGGTCTTAGATACTTTCAATATATTTTGACCATAAAATTAGTTGATGTAGGTCTACAAGGGATCATTGAATGTGAATGAAAATTCTTATATTATTTTAGCATTCAACATTGATGACGATCAAAGACTTTCAAGAGAACCATTCATGATTCAAGTACCCCTTTGTAATGAAAGGACTTCTTTAGCCTCTCACAAATCAAGATACCCCTTTGTCATAAGAGTACCATCACAAGTACCTTGCAAGGAAACTTTTTGCATTAGGATACCCCAACCCAACACAACCTACATAGCTGTAGCCCAACCAATTACACAATGACTGCTTGTGATAGCCAATGCTACTAACTATTCCTCACAACCAATGGTTTGCAACCAAAAAAATTTAGCCAAACAAAGGAAGAGGTATAAGCAAAAGCCTGAAAATAAGGGTGATAAGAAGATGGAGGCATGAAAGAAAGTGGACCCACTGAAGCCCACTCCCATTTTGGCTATACCCATGACCTGCTCTACCCAACCTACCCTAACCAATAAGCCATAAGAGGACACCAAAGCCCATAACCATATCAACAAGGAAGAGCCCAAACAACCATAACCTAAATCTAAAATTTAAATTTTGGGGTGCATGAAGGAAGTAAAGCACAACTGGGGTGACAAGCCCATGGCCAATGATAAAAACTTTCTTAGTACAATACACCAAGTTAGGTAATCCCTCAAGCAAAGAAATCCAACCTTAACCTTGTATGCCCTAATCATGACTTTTTCCACTCATTACAAGGTGTTAGTTAACATGTTGACTTCTATCCCCAGTAGTGTGGACATCCCTACTAATGAGAAAGCCATTCATACAGTGATGATTCCTCCCTCACCAAGGAAGGAGAAGTCAATACCCTTAACATTTCACAATAGAGAAATCAAGGTTAATCCCCAAAATGGTGAAGTAACTACAACCCCTCTATTCATAACCATACACATAGGATAGTTTAAAGTACATCATGTGCATGTTGATGATGGGGTTATGACTAACATCATTCCATGCACTGTCATTGAATAATTAAGCTTAATTAAGCAGATATAACCTACAACCACTGCAGCTTTCAAATCCTTCAATGGATCAAGAGGTACCACCAAGGGGTCTATCTCCTTGGATTTTGTAGCAAGGAAGCAATTCCCCACAACGACCAATTTCTTGATGGTGGAAGAGACACCAAGATTCAACCTTATCTTGGGAAAACCTTGGTTGGCTCAATTATGATTTGTATCCTCTCCCATTCATCAAGAAAGTCACCTTCCTTATGAGGTAGGTTAGATCATGATTCATAGTGATAACGAGATTCCCCTAGCTATCAACAACATAAACATAGAGTGGTGGTCCAAAATGGAGCTTTAAGAAGAAGCTTCTAGCCATGAATTCCAACAACCTATAAGAGAGCAACAATCCAATAATGAAAATGAAAGCAACGAGATGCATTATGGGAAAAACTCCCTTTGAACATCATAAGTGAAGGGGATGGTGAATATAAGTTTATGTAGAGTAGGCCTTATTCACTCCCTAATCTTGAAAAGATTAGGAAGAATTTGCACAAGTGAAGTTCACCTTAACCTTCTCCATCCCATGCTCCTATGACTAGATGCACTGATGGCCATGTAGCCTTACTTTCCTTTGGTAGTTTATTATATCTTTTTATGCATATTTTACACATAGCCTATGCATGTAGCCTAAGTTCATTTGCATTTTTATCTATTTGTTACAACCTTTCTTTATTTTTACTTGTGTTATAAACATCAGAAAATCCTTATAAATATATATTTCTATTTCTTCACCATTTGCTAAGATGTTAAAGTAGCATTATGGCCCACCATGGCCCTAAACTAGCAAAGTAACCACAACACATCATGGCCCACCATGATCTTAAACTGACAAAACTATATAACATGTGCCCGCAATGGCCTAAAACTAACAAACATCCCTTTTATTATTATATCTCTCTTTGCATAGCCTATTATTGCATCAATTAGCTATTTAATGTTATAACCTAAACATCAACATATCCATTCATAATGTTTACAACATTTACTACAACTATAGATACATATATCCAAAAGTAAAACCAAAATTTAAATTTAAAGTTAAAATGTCCATAACATACATAAGTCATGGCTACACTACATGGAAAAAATGTTAAAAATAACAACCATATATAACACAATCTTGGCTAATCGTAGCCATCAACATGAAAATAAAAACAAATAGACAACAAGCTAAACTAATGGAGGTTGTTGAGTGGCATTTGGAGGAGAAAGTGGTGGGTCATTCGCACCCTCACTGCTAGAGCCACCAGTGTCTCCTAGGGCCTAAAATGAAACAAAATATAGCCAATTAGCAACCCATAGCCAAAATCAAAACCATAAGATAAGAACAAAAACATAAAATACATCTAAGCTATGGAGATTCTAGCTCCATGAATTCTAGGGGTAGATGTGGAAGGCCTTCCTTCAAACAATGGAGGATCTGGCCCTTTGTCATGTTGACCTAGTTAATATTCCAAAAATCAATGCTAGAAAGGATGCTAATCCTATATAATGTTGTCCAAGTAGATGGCTTCTAGGCCATAGCAACTGTACAAGTCTCACCTACAATAATGGTAATCTGAGTAGTAGGATATTACTACACTGTGAGAGTACTTTCAAAAAGCTGATAAGCACTCTTCACCTAGATCCCATGGATGAATAGCTCTCTCTTGCACTATTCAACTAACTTCTCATTAAGTCACTTAAGGTAGGCCACACTATCTACCTTGTACTATTGCTTGTGGGTCTTTTGTTTCTTACTCCACTCTAGGACCCAAGCGTAGTGATCTTTCCAATCCTCAACCTTCTAGAAAATGAGGTCCATTTGCATACATTATTTCATCATCTCCCATAGGACCACTAGTTTGTCTTGAATGACATGCCAGTAGCTGGCCCACATCATCTCCCTAGTCTGCAACTTTCCCAAGTTAGTCACTTTGGCCTCCACAAAATCCTTGCAGTCCTGAAGATCTCTAATGATTTCCTCCTACCATTGAGTCTTCTCCCTTAAGGCCACAACTTCCTCCCATAGGGAATTTTTGGACCTCTCTAACTCCCATGAATTTTTTGCACACAACATTGTTAGATTAGTAGTATTCTTGTACAACTTCAAGGGTATACTACATATGTCAGAAGAAAGCTTAAGAAAGAAGTTAATCTCCATGTCTCTACTAGGGTTTTACTCCATAGAAGGAATTGCACAAGCATGAAATATAACCATAAACATAATGCACAATCTAAGATGACCATAACATAAGAATAACCTATGACATAGACAAACAACTAATGAAGCATAAAATAAAGTCCTTACCTATCTTGAATGCAACCTGTTGCAACTAGTCAATGATGTCCTTAGTCATCCCATGCATGAACTCCACTTTATCTAGAGTGTCTACCCATGGTTTTACATGAAACTTAAGGACAAGGTCTTGTGCCAATGGATTAGGAACTACTACAAGCATAATGATCATTGAAAGGTTAGGATGAGAACCAAAGATAAACAATAAAATAAAATGAAAACATTGATACATGGACATACCTAGCTTCTCCTCCTCTTCTTCCTGTAGGATGATGATGGGGGGATGTGCTCAACATTGCCTCATCAAACAAGGAATTTTAATCATTAATGGCCATGTCAGGGTATGAGAGTGCCTCCTCCACAAGGCTTTGTTCCTCTTCTACAGTAGCTTGGGCTTCCATAAAACATGAAAACTAGTTAACAAATGAAATCACAACATAGCCATAAAACCTTAAAACAACCAAGCATAGTTAAAACTTACCTATGATTGCCTACTACAATGATGTGAGCCTAAACTTAATCTTCTTCAGGATAGGCTATTCTAATGCTAGTGGTGCCTCCTCCATAGGCCTCTTGAGTTTCTCTCTAGCTACCCCTTTGACCTCCAAATGCTATTGTCCAGCATCTAGGACACTAGCAGGAAATGTGAGAGGATCATCATCATCATCAGTGCTATTAGGAGACTTACACTGCCTAACATCAAGATTCTTAGTGGTGATGGATAATGTATCATCTAGCCCCTTTGGTGGTTTTTATGCCTACATCATTGGATAAATGTGCACTATCCAAGGCCTAGAAAGTTGGCTTGGATCTTGGCAAACCCATTGCCCATTCCTATACATAACCAAAATCTCCATAAACCTCTTTAGATAACTTGTAAAAATGTGAAGTGTATATGTATTATTGTATAGGTGTTAGCATGGAGTCTAAGGATCTCCTCCTAAAGCCTAATAGCCAAAGCATCCACCCAATCAAATTTGGTGCCCTCCATAGAGACCTTCTTAAAAGTCCACCCTTGCACTATACTAATTACCTTTTTTTTTAATAACAAGTTGTAAAATTCATGAGACCTAAACAAAGGATATGATTCCTTTGCATCAAGATTCATGAAGCTATCCACAAAAATTTTGGAGTGGCCCATGTTGGAATCAAGCCACTTCAAAACTTCGTTGTGATGACTAGTTTCCCTTATTATCCTAGTAGGAACCTTTTCCCCGTTAGCAAGAACATTAAATAGGTTGCAAAAGAGGCCCACATCAACATCCATGTTCACCTTCACACCTCAAATGATGCTGCTAAAACTACCAACTTTCTTATCAAAGAATTCAATGACATGCAACATCTCTATAGCAGGGATGGAAGGGATAGGTACCATAAATATTTCAAGTAAACCTACATGTTGGGTGTTTTCTTGAATGTACCTAGGCACCTATCCCTTTACCCACTTTTATGCTAGTGTCACCTTACCAAACTTCAAGATGAGGATATCCTGGTGATGTGTTCCTATAAGTGATATGGTGACATCAACAAAGGTGGAAGGTCTTGCAAAGTGACAACAAACATTTTAGCATTAACATAAGCAAATTTAACAACCAACCAAAGTAATAGAACACTCAAAGTTATAGCCATGAAACACTAGAAGCTATAGCCTTTATGCTTACCTTTCCTTTTCTTCTTTGGTTTGGAGGTTCCAGCTGCAAGGTTCTGATCCATAGAGTTATTGGAATTTGCAAACTAGTTGTGCATCATCCCATCATCCCTGCACTTCTTGTATACAAGGTTGAACCTTGAGGTGTATGCATCAAAGTCCCCTATTAGCTATTGATAAACAATAATTTTGATTTGAGAACTATTGGTGAATTCATCCAAAGTAGTTTGTGTCATTGCCAAGATTTGATTATTGATGATCAAATCTTGATCATTGACCTTGTACTTGCAAGAAGTTTGCAAAACCAATGAAGTTAGGGGAGATAGTTAAGCCAAAAGAATAAAAACCTTATAACAACCATACTTACCCCTGTAGATGATACATGATGCATGGCAGGTTCTAGAATAACATGTGGGCTCTATGTGCCATCATTAGAGTACTGCCCGCATTATACTATCTATACTCTAGCATCATCCAGATCTCTATGAGGTAATGTGGGCTAATGGCATTTTTTGATCCCCTTATTGTCCTAGGATGTAGATTTTTAGTAATAAACTTGACAATTAGGTTGAATTCCCAAGGTAGAAGGGTCTCCATTATAACCCCTGCCATATTTGTAGACAAGTGTGACCACAACATCACACTAAAGTTCTTTAAGATGTAGGCAAGAAATTCCCTTATCCTAGACCAAAACTACAGAAATAGCTTCCCCAAAACTATATCAAGGAGTTGGGTATTGGTCTTGGTATGATCAATGTAGCACAACATACCCACCAACTTAGCAATAATAAGGATGGGTTTCAAGTAAACCCTGCATGATGTAAAATAAAAGCATTAAGACTATTTGTCATTAATTAGCAAATTTGGAAAAAAAATCTAGTTAGGGGTGAAGTTAGCCTTGAAAAAAGATGTAAGGTGTCTATCTAAATTAGCTTAAGTAATTCCCCAAGAAAACATTATTACAACCTTGCATAGCCTTACATCAAGGAATTACTTAGCAAATTTGGTAAAAACATCCTAGCCAGAGATGAAATTAGCCTCTATAAAAAGCTCTAAGGTGTTCATCTAAATTGGCTAATGAAATTTCATAAAATAGTTATCATCATCTTTTATAACCTTTTACTTCATAACCAAAATTTTCTAGCCAAGACTAAGCCTTAGTCTAAATTATGCATAAATTTAGAAAAAGCATGCATATATTTGGAAAAAAGCATTCAAAGTTAAAAAAGCATTTAAAAATTTAAAAAGCATATAGCCATGGTAAAATTTTTTTAAAAAACTAGTGACACCTTTGTTTTTCTTAAAAAACATATTTAAAGCATAAGTTTTCCATGAGTTTTACATGAGAAACTACACATAACAACCACATTCATCCAAAATTTTTCCTTATTTACATAGCCATGACCAAAACATTTATCAAAGATTCATTGAAGCTCTGATTTCAGTGATTCCACCATGGAAAAATTCCTGAAAGCAAAACCTAAATGCACACCTTAGAATTCAGGATGCTAATTTAGTGCACCATAACTCTAAGTGCATTGAAGTGCAAGGGGGTTGGGGGAAGTCTCTTCAACATTGAGTTTGGATGGAAAACAACTTCACTTTTCAAAATTTGAGATTCTTGGATTGTGGGCCTCACCCTATGCCTTCTTTCTTAATAAAAATTGCATCAACATTGAGCTTTTTTCTAATTTTGACACTTAAGAATAATGTTACAACATTAACTCCCATGCTTCTAAATTGGGGATTTCATGCCTAGCATGGATACATGCCTCTCATAGCCCAACATCACTAAAACATAACTCTCTTTCCTTTGTTAGTAGCAAAAACCTATCTCTTTTTTTTTCAATTTTGGGTTCCCAAAATAGGGTTAGACATGAACAACCTAGGTAACTCAGGTTTCCATCTTGGGGCAACATTGCCCAACATTGAGCAAGTGTAGAAACACCTATCCCTATCCCTTAGTACCAATCTAGCCCAAGTTTAATCCCAAAGTTGGCCACACATTACCAAGAACACCTTGAAGCATCTCTGACAATCACAAAACCTCACCAAACCTAGTTGAAACTAGTTAAAATATTAAGATTTTGTGTTTCCATGCTAGGAGAGGCTTCATCCACATTGGGCATCTCATCCCCAATGTGGATGAGTGGGGGAAGCCAAAAATTATATAAATTGACTACCCTATGGTTACTTCACAAAGCCTAGCGACCCCTAGGCCTTGTCAAAACCCTCTAGAGCTTTCAAAGATCTCAAAAATACTTAAAATGATACAAAAATACCATCCCCCTCTCATCCACATTTAGGCCATCATTCTTGGGATGAAAGAAAGGGGTAGAACTACATAAGGCACCTAGGAACTCCCATACTTATGGATCTTGGTACCAAACATCAATTATTGACATCAACAACCCTAAAGGTTGACATGCATGGTCGATTGGCTATTGATCTAGCCTAGATCTAACTTTCTTAGTTGAGGAAGACCTCTTTCACACTAAGCATCCTAGTACTAGCATGGATAAATGGGGGGAATCCAAAAACATGGAGATTTATATGAAATTGAACTTTTGGAAGCAACCCAACCCTTTTAGAAGCTATCAAACTTCTAGAAGTTACCTAAAATGATGAAAACTACCTTCTCTTGGTTCTCCACATTGAGGAGGATCCTATCCATGCTAATTATTTCACCCTTAGCATGGAGAAAAAGTGGGAATCCTAAAAACCATTTCATAGCCTTCAAAATGACCAAATTTCAATCTTAGACATTAATAACCAATAGCAGCAACCTTTTGGACACTCACGCATAGCCTTATTTGATCATAAAAGCTAAAAAGCCCTTCCCCACAATCTTCCATGCTGATCATGGGAGCCCTAGCATGGAAAAATGGGGAAACCTAAAATTTACCTAAGAACCCTTGAAATGACCAAAATTTGACATTGGGTGTCAACAATCGACACTAATTACCTTAGAAGCCTACATGCATAGCTAGAATTGCCCAAATCTAGCAAAAATCAAGGTCCTTCATTTCTTCCATGCTAAGAACCACCTCTTCCACACTACCCAATGTGGAAGAAAGGGGTAAACATTTGGGGGGCTCCAAAATAGCCTCTAGAGATCTAAAATGAATTCCAAAAAGCCCTATGTATGTCCTAATACCATGTTTACTCATCCTAAGATCCTAAAGCCTATCAAAATCGACCACAAATAGCTAGAAAGCCTTTCCTCCCAATCTTCCACACTGAGTAGGAAAATCCTAGCATGGAAAAAGTGGAAAAACATCAAAATTCACTTCATAACCATTGAAATGACCAAATTTTGATACTAGACATCAACAACTAACATTAGCAACCTTGGAGACCTACATGCATGGCTAGAAATGATATAAAATAGTAAAACGTTGTTTCTCCCTAGTCTTCCACACTTAGTATACTATCTCTAGGATGAGAAAAGAGGGGGAAACTCAAAAACCATCTAGGAAACATCCAAATGAGCCAAACATAAGCTCAAACCCTAGTCATCAACCTCAACAACCCTAGAAGCACACATGCACAATCGATTGAGGTTAAAACTAGCACAAATCTAGGATTTATGGCTCTTCCATGTTGGGGAACTTCTCCTTCATGCTACCAAACATGGAAACTAATGGGGAAACTTATTTTTAGCTCATAAATATCTTAGAATGACATCGAATGACCTTACATGCACTCTAGAATCATGTTAGTAGTCATTGGAGCCTTCGAACCTCAAAAACCTAATCCCATATGGTCAAAAAGTGATTCCACCTAATCTTCCATGTTGAGCCCACTAGCCCCAACATGGAAATGGGGGAAGCTCATAAACCACTTGGGAGTACTCAAAACCACTAAATTTTGACATGGATACATAGCCCTTGGACCTCACAACTTTGGAAGTTAACATGCATAGTCAATTGTTACTCAAATTCACCTAGATATAGGATTCTTTCTTCATCCATTCGTTGTAGCATGGAAACAAGTGGGGAAATATGTTTTTGCACTTTTGGTGACAAGATGACACTTCTAAAAGCTAGAGAACTATGTTGGAGAAGCCTAGGACCTCTGAATGCTCTAAAACCTACTTTCTCTAGTTTCCATGCTAAGGGTCCCTTCTTTCTTGCTAGATAGCATAGAAATAAGGGAAGCCTAGTGTGGAAGCCTCAAAACTCCTAATTTATAGGTCCAAACAT
Source organism: Gnetum montanum (assembly GCA_015680685.1). Lineage (NCBI taxonomy): Eukaryota > Viridiplantae > Streptophyta > Gnetopsida > Gnetales > Gnetaceae > Gnetum > Gnetum montanum. Next base: position 801,312 of record MNCI01023250.1, on the reverse strand, counting down.
CCCAAAAATAGCCTTGACTAATGCTTAAAATCTAATAGCCTTGTAGCCTTAAAACATGGCCTGCTAAGGCCTAAAACTATTAAACTCTAATCATTTTTTGATCTATATTAGCCAAATTTTACCATATGTAATCTATTTTATTTAATTTCTTGCCTTATTACATAGAGTTTTGGCTTATTTTTGGACTTATATTGAATTGTTGTTCTTGTTAACCTTCTATGGCCTTTATATAGTCTTATATGTTCTTCATTTGCCTTATTATAGCCTTATTTACCTTTTTTCAGCCTTTGAATGGTATCAAATAGTGGGGTTTGACCTTTCCTAATCACGGTTTGACACCATGTGATCATGGTCTGCTAAGGCCTTAAATTGGCATCATAGTCCACTAAGACTCTAAACTAGCATCATGGCTCTTTGAGGCCTAAAACTAGTGAAACTGTGATCTTTGTTGACCATTTGTAGCCTTATTTCTTATGTTTGGCATTTGTTTTGCCTTTATTTGACCTTTTTCTGTCCTTTATGGTACTTTGTCAGATTGTCCCTATCTCATTAGTGATGTTGGATGGCCTTGGTTGCATTAGATTTGCATGTATTTGCATGATTTTATATCATTTTAGCATTATTTATTTACTTTTATCCAAGTTCCACTTAATATGCTTTTGGTTGATATGTAGGATCAAATTATGAGTACCTAGGAGCAAATCAGTTTGCTTTTGTATCTACATGGACCTCACAATGATGTTGAACAGTGTATCAATCCTAATTGCCTAGATTTTGATCCTAAGAGTCTTTTTTACCACATATTCTCGATAGATAAACCTCTAGAATGATCTAAAAACCTAGTCAAAACCCTTGACTTAAAAGCAGGGGACATAACCAAAGATTCTCTAGTTGAGGTTCCTGTCACAACACATAGTGGTAAGGAGAAAACCCTTAAATTAAGTTCCTCACTAGAACCTCAATATGCTCAAGAAATCACCAAGGTCTTGCAAAGTTACATGAAGACCTTTTCCTGGTCATATGAGGATATGCTAGACCTTGACCCATGCTTAGTCTAGCAAAACGTCATACTAGATCCTATCATTAGGCCAGTTAAGTGCAAAGTACACAAGATTAGATTGGATTTGGCCTTGGTAGTTCATGATGAAATCTCAAAGATCTACCAAGATAGTTTCATTAGGGCTATCAATTATGCAAAATGGATATTCAACATAGTGATAGTCCCTAAGAAAAATGGGTGTCCACATTTGCATCGATTTCAAAGATCTAAATAAAGCAACTATCAAGGATGACTTCCCTTTGCCTAGTATTGATCAACTTATTGATACTATGGTCAGACATGCCTTGTTTTCCTTTATGGATGGGTTCTCATGATACATATAGATTAGGATTAATCTAGAGAACTAACTTAGCATGACATTCATGATCCCTTGGAGTACCTTTTACTATACTATGATGCCATTTGACCATAAGAATGCCAGAGTGACTTATCAATGAGTCATAACCTATATATTCAACAATTACATGTTAAGATTACTTAACAATTACATAGATGATATAGTCATTAAGTCCAAAGTGGCCAATGACCATGTTAATGACCTAGAACTTGAGCTTAAACAATGCCTTAAATACAAGCTTAGGCTTAATCCCAAGAAGTGTGTCTTTAGTGTTAAGACTAGTAAGATGATTGGATTTGTGGTATTTAAAGCAGGGATACATGTCAATCCTGATAAGGTTAAGGCCATATCCAAATTTTTAGTTCCTACTAACCTTAAGAAGATCTAGGGATTGTAACACACATTACAGTTTTTTCATAGGTTTATGGCTAGGCTTACAGATAAGCTATAGCCCGTGCAACACTTGCTTAAGAAAAGGGTTCACTATGAGTGGAAGGCTCAATACCAAGAGGTCCTTGGAAACCTTAAGTAAGAGTTGGCATAACTACCAATAGTATATCCTCCACAAGAGGGTAAATCATTTTTCATCTACCTTGCCATCTCTAACATGTCCATTTATTCTCTACTCTATCAGAAATGTGATGATCAAGCAAAGATGCTAGTATACTACCTTAGCCATGCACTAGCTACCCACAAGACCTAATACAATAAAGTGGAGAATTATTTTTTGCACTAGTCTTCTCTTTAAAGAAGTGAAGACACCACCTCTTTAGAAGCCAAGTCAACATAATTTGTAAGGATAATATAATTAGAGTCATAATGATCAACATCTACAAAAGTAGCTATATAACCCGATGGAAAGCCATAACCATGATATTTGACCTTCATTACATCTCTTAATCCTTAACGAAAGGTCAATCTATAGTCATACAACTTACAATTTTTCCTCTTGATGACCAAGTAACCATAGATCTTGAGTTTCCTAATGAGCATGTTAACACTATTAGCTAAGTGTTAAAGGGTTATGAGGTAATCATGCACTTTGATAGAGCTTCAACTTCCCATGGGGCTAGTGCCATTGCCATCATAACATTCACATTTAGTGAAATCTAACCCTTCACCTATCATTTTGAGTTCCCATGTACCAACAACATAGCAAAGTACAAGGGTTTGATTAAAGAAATAATGATAACTTGTGACCTAGGAATTGGACGCTTAGTGATCAAAGGTGATGCACAACTTGTGGTTAACCAAGTAATTGAGGTGTATGTATGTAAGACGAAACACTTACAAGCATAATGTGACCTAGGGAAGCATTTGTTACAATAATTCATAAATGTTGATATCCAACACATACCCTGAAACTAGAACTCCATAGTCAATGCAATTGCAACATTATCCCTTACTATGACACTAGATGTGTTTAGTAAGTTTCTCATCTTAACCTAGACTATGCTATTCCCATCATGTAGAATGTTTAGAATACCTTTGTGGTCATTTTTCATACTGCTCCTTCTAATGAGTGGTATGATGATATCAAATTTTACCTTGTGCATGGAAAATGCTCACAAGGCCTGACTACTATTTAGAAGGATGTGGTATGCAAGATATTGAAGCAGTATGTCATCATAGGTGATAATACATTATGTCAATAATCCCATGATGGCATACTCCTAAAGTGCTTAGGTAAAAAAAAAGCCAGAATAGTCCTAGAGTAGATTCATGATGATATTTATGGAGGACATATAGGACCAAGAGCTATGGCCACTAAGTTTAGATAGTTAGGCTACTACTAGCCACATATGAAAAATGACTACCTGTAGAAGGTTAAGTGATGTGACATGTGCCAATGATATATCAACCTTATACATGTACTACCAACTAATTTTCATACCACTTAAATAACATGGCTATTTCAATGATGGGAGTTGGATATCATAGGATCTAAGTCTTTTGTAAATCATAGCTTCATCATCACCACAATTGAATATGTTACAAAGTGGGTTGAGGTTATTCCCCTCAGGAGGACTACATTTGAGTAGGTCTAGAAATTCATCCTAGATAACATTATAGCTCATTTTAGCATATCCATGACCATAGTTATAGACAATGGACCATAATTTAGCAACCAAGAAACAAACGAATTTTGTCATGACCTAGGCATTAAGCATTCTTTCTCATTGTCTTATTATCCTCAAGCCAATGGATAAGCAAAAGTAAGCAACAAGACCATCATCAACTTACTCAAAAATATTCTCAATAATAGGAAATGCAAATGGCATGAATATCTTGTTTATGAACTATGGGCCTATAGAACAACCTATCGCACAATAATTGGTATGATCACTTATAGTCTAGTTTATGGTTCTGAAGTTGTTTTACCTCTTGAATTACAAGTGCCATCACTTTGAGAGGCCTTGATTGACTTCATTAATAATGAGTAGAATAAGGATTTATAGATAGTGGCCCTGAACTCGATGGAGGAGTAATGTATGCAAGTGCTTTATCACATCAAACACTATCAAGAGAGGTAGAAGTGGCAACATCACCATAAATTACCTATGCACAAGATCAAAGAAGGTGACTTGGTCCTCACAGCCATCCACAGGCATGAAGACAAATTCTCAATCAACTAGAAAGGATCCTTCCTTATCATTAAAGCCTATGAGAATGGTATATTCAAAATAGCCAACATGGATGGAAATGACCTAGACAATCCATTTAATAATTCCTATCTAAAGCCATCCTACATGTAGCTAACAATCATTAGTATGCAAGCTTGCTTTCAACATTCCACTAGGACCTTAAATTGACAACATGGCCTATCAAGAACTTAAACTAGTACCATGGCCATCATGACCTTAAACTAGCAACTTTAGTGACTTAGATAGCTTGGTTTTATCATCTCATGTGACTTGTATACATTGTAACATTATGGTATGAAGTGGTGTTTTGTATTCTTTGTTAACACCTCTTGGGTTAATCCTCCAAGCATCAACAAAGAGGGGCCATTGAAACACCACAAAAATTTGCATGTTATGGCTAATTTTCATCATGTAGCATTTACCCCATAAAAGCCAAGGCAAAACTTCATTTTAAATGTGAAAATTATAACCCATGGAGGGCAATCTCACATATTCCATACTTATAGGAAAAACTACCTCATAAGTGGTCAAAGCCTCATTTCCCAAGTGAAAAATAGTTACCTAGTTTCTAGATTTGGGCTTGGAGGGTCAAAATTCCTTTTGGAATGCCAAAAATGGCAATTTGATGGATTTTATGGGAGGTATACATTTTTCTATGCTAGAAACACTTACAAGGGGATAGATCTCACCTNGTGGAGGCTGCATGTTCAGCTTGGAAGCCTTTCCCCCTCAGCGTGCAAGTTTCCCCCCAATGTCAAAGCCATAATAGCCAAATTTCATTACTCCAAGCACTCTAACATTAATCAACCACTTCAACAAGGATGGCAAAAGGCTCAACGTGGAGGATTTAGCTCTAGTGTAGAAGGTGTGCCTTCATTACTATTTATAGTAAATGGAATGGCATGGGGGAAGGCACTTACTATATATGGTAACCCCTTAAATTTTGGCATCCATCTCACCTAAATGAGGTAGAAATTTTGCAGCAAATTTGCAACAAAATCATAGCCATTTTGTAGCCTCATTCATGGCCCAAAACTTATAAAAACTACCCCCAAACATCATTTATAGGTTCAACACTTACACTTTTCAATAATTTTGAAGTTTTACACTTGGGCATTTTCAAGCACTCAAGAGTTTTTGTGAGTTTCCACACTTTTTTTTATCTTGAACCCAATGTGGAAACTCTATGACCTTGTGACTTTGCAATCCATGTTTGAGATTTATGAACCTTCAAGCCCCATGTAATACTTCTAGGATTCCCAACTCCCAATGTAGAGCACTTGGATAGCTTAGCATTTTCACACTTCTTAACTTCCATCATAGCCAACTTGTATATTTGAGATTGTAAGAGAGGAGGTTTGAAAGCATCAGGAGTGGCTTAGTACTTGGATCATGGAGTAGATTACATTAGCTTCAACATGCTTTGAACTCCTACACTAGTGAATGCTTCCCCACCACCCCCCCATGCCTTCTTCTTCTTTCATAGGTAGGCACTTTTTTGTACACATTTTTAGAAATCAATTATTTATTGTTTTAATAAAGTTTTAAAGTTTCATTATGTGGGCAATCTACATTTTCTTTTTGTTTTTTTAGATCTATAATTTTTGCATTGTATTTTCACAATTTATTTTCTATGCATTTCGTAAGTCCCTAGTTGATCTACTAGACTGGCCAAGATGCTTTGAATCCCATTTTTTCATAGAGGCCTTGGGGATTCATGGGTTGAGGAACTATTGTGCACTAGATCTCCTTCAATTTTTTCTAGTGATCAATTTTTTTGGTCGTAATAGGTGCAAAATTAAATTATTAGCATTTATAGTTATTAAATAACTTCAACATTTCAAATATTATTTGGAAAGCTCATTAGTTCACATTATGTTAATAAAGCCTATGGTCAAACAATTCTTAGCTTAGAATGAAATTAGATTAGAAAGAGGAAAGTGGCTCATCAAGCTTCAAAGTTTTAGATTTTCGTTAGAAACATGTAAAACCATTAAAGGAATGGAAATGAAGTATGTGTATTAAAGACTCATGAAGGAAATTCACATGATGAGATTCTAGAATTCCTTGATACAAGAAAATTTTTGAATAATTTAACTACAAGTAAAAACAGAGCTTTTTTAAAAAGTGCAAATAAATTTGTGGGTAAAGATGGAATTTTATATAGAAAGTAATTTAGAGAGGCTTTTTTGGAATGTATTCACAATTATCAAATTGGTCCTATCTTAGAACAATTTCATGATCATTTCAATCTATTTTATGAATCTCCTAAGTCCACTATGCAACATATAATTCATTATGGTTTTTATTATCCTACTATGTACCTAGATATTAATTTGAGAATTCAAAAATGTTACAAATGTTAAATTCATGGACTGAAGATCAAAAATGCTAGAGCTCCTTTAAAATTGGTAGTAGTGGACAAACCATTTCAGCAATGGGGCGTAGATTTTATTAGTACAATTACTCCTTCAAGAGCTGGACATACATTTATTCTCATAGTTACGAATTACTTTACCAAATGGTCCAAAGCAAAGGCTCTAAGAAAAAGTTTAGTATCAGACATAGTTGAGTTCTTGGAAGATCATATTTTAAGTCATTTTTTTGGTCTACCTAAAGCCTTAATATCCAATAATGAACCTACTTTTCAATCTAAATAATTTATAACATGGGCATCAGAAAAATCCATCTTTCTATTTTCTTCTTCAAATTATTATCCTCAAGGAAATGTGTTAGCTAAATCTACAAATAAAAAGATTATTTCCTACATTAAGAATTCGATGGATGGAAATCTATGAAATTGGATTGATTACTTGCAATATGCATTATGGATTGATTGTATTAGATATAAGAAGGCTATTGGAACATTAGCTTATAACTTGATCTATGGTTTACCTACTAGAATTATGAACAAGATTATAAGTTCAACCTTAGATTTTGTGCAAAATTATAGTAATAAAATCAATAAAAATAGAGGTTTCATGACCTTACTCATAAAAAGGGAAGCCAAAATAAATAGAGTTAAAGGTATTTTACTAAAGAAAGCTTTTCAAGTCAAAAGGTGGTTCAATAAAAAGGCTCTGAAAAGGAATTTTAAGATCAATGATCTTGTATTATTGTGGAATATGAAGAAGCTAAATAAATTTTCAAAAGAATGGACTAGTTCATTTTAGATCAAGAATCAATTATCCGAAGATACATACAAGTTATCGACACTTGATGAAATAGACTTGTAGTTTCTATATAATGTTTTATATATAAAACATTATTTTGGAAAATTGCCCAAAAATTAAATATATATATACTAATAAATATATGTACATAGTATATTAGTATATGTATGTATATACCTATAATAATATTTAGTATACAAAGTAGTAAATAGTAAACCTTTTATAGATCAACTGTAATATGTATATGCTTAGTAACAGCATATATAATAAATAATATATATAGACTAATATCATATTTAATTATAACATAAATATCCTATACATATGTTTAGATAAGTGTATATAATATTTTATAAAAGACATGTATATGTTAAAGTATTAGTTTAAAAAATATTTAATGTAAAGTGTTAGTTAAATTATTAGATTTATATTATCCTAAGTAATCATTACTTGTAATGAGTGTAAGTGGGAGTGATGGTTGAATAACCACTTAGTGGTGAATTAATTTTGACAACCAAATAGTAAAATTCAAATTGGCCTAATGTATAATGATGGAAAGATAATTAAATTTGGCAAAGTGGCAAAGTTGGTTAGTAGAATTGGTGGGAATTTCAAACTTACTTTTCACTATAAAAAGAGATGTGGATTTTTTAGAATTACATCATTTATCAATTCAAAGCTTAAGTAGAGAAAGCAAGTGAGGTGTTTGAGTGTGAAGTAGAAAGATGGTTCCTAGAGAAAGAGCAATGAGAAGGCCATTTATCCCAACTGTCATGGGATGTTGTTTAGAACATGTGTTGAGAGCCTATTTTAAGGCAACTGCCCATGGAGCATCAAGTAAAAGCCCTTTTTTACTTTGGATTTTAGATGAGTTTAGATTTCTCACTAGTGGACTTTCTATACATCCTAATGTTTTGGGAAACTTCCATGAATGTAACAATCAAGATAAAAAAGATTCTAGTAGAGATTATTCTTAGGGAGAGGCTTTTATGTCTCAAGATACAAAAGCATCTAATTGGGAAGAACCTCAATAATCAATAGCTAAAGAGATGGATGCAAAGATGAAAACAACAATTGTAAAAAGCAAAAGTGAAGACCCAGATGAGGCCTTTACTATGAAAGAAGATGATTGAAAGGCATTCATCACAAATGAAATTACATATGAAAGGACTCTCAATATGAGAATTACTAAAAGAGTTACTCTAAGTATTCTCTTTCCACCCACAAAATAGTTTATATGATATTGAGATTGTATAGTTTCCTAAGTTTTATTAGGAATGAGGTTTTTATTTCATCGAACCTTAAGTTTGGTGAAAGTTTTCCTCCAAAACGATTTGTATCTTTGTAAAAATATTGAATAGAGTCATGTTTTGGTGATGGTTTAGTTGGTGAGTAATTTTAAATGCCATGATTTCAAAGAAATTTTATGTCGGGGAATCAAATGTTAGCACATTTTATCCATTTCATGGAGTTAACATTATTAATCAAAGTCCTTGCTCCAACAAGGGCAGAAACAATTGATGCAACTCATCATCTTAAACATTATATTATTAAGTGGATTTTTGTTGCCTAGAAAATGACATCTAACAAAGAAGAAAAATAACAATGGACTTTTACCAATAACACTACATCATGATTTCTTTTCCTTGCACAACCATCAAAGCCAACAAACTTTACACTTACCTACATGTGGAAATTTAATGGTAAAAACTACTATTCTTGAAGAAAAAGGAGATAACCCTAATGTGAAATAGTGTTAGTAGTATGGCCAAGGTAAACTAGAAAACATAGAAAGATGATTAAGAATTCCATGATAGTTTAGTCTAGCCAAAGAGAGTCAATTACAAACCCTCAAAGAAACAACCAAAATATGTAAAATGGGTAATTCAAAATTTGACATCGATGGCAATGATGGACGTGTTGCCGACATGAGGATGACAAGAGATGCGGTTTCCTCCAATAGTTATGGAGCTGTAAGCACCGACATTTGTAGGGTAGGGATGAGCCAATTGGTTGAGTTCAGAACATTTCCAAAAAAATTTGTAATTTCTAGATACACAACAACACATCAAGGATGTTAGATGAAGCCACAAATCCAACACATGCTTATCCATCATTGCAACACCACAATTCCCAATGGGTAATGTAGCAGCAAGGTAATAAGCAACACAATGGTGAGGGCAACATAGCAATGGGAATATGGTGGTAACACAGCAATAGCAAACCCTTGCTCCCAAGCTACATCCAAAAAATTGTGATTTCTATTTTAAGATCATGATTGTGATGAAGTATTAATAAAAACATTATGTATACTATGGTGGCTATAAGTGGTAGCATAATTTTGGAAAAGTAATACATGTACAAGTGTCAAAGTTACAATTGAAAGGGGTGATGCTATACAACTTTACTTATTAAAAGTAAATTTCCACATGATTAAGTTATATAAAAACCTAAATAAAATTCCTAAATATTTGTATTTGAAAGGACACTTGCCAATTATGCCATGTATTTCTCCAATTTTTGTAACTTCCTATGACAACTTTTATGATATTTGTTACCATGGAAACACTTGGCAATCATAACTTAAATTTTTCATAATCCCCCATGGAGGCTATAACTCCTAAAGTGGTTATAAATTTATATTCCTAAGATATTTTTAAGATCCATAACCTCTCATGATTAGTGTAACTACCTTAAGGTCCCTATAAAAGGACCTTTAAAGGTAGATTTTGGAAGAATATTTTTTGGGAGCAAGATTTGGAAAAAGATAATTGAAGATCATTTGTAAGATGGCTTGGTAAAGACATTGATTTGGCTGCTTTGTTTTAATCCTATGAGTTCTTTTCTTCCCATTTTTTTAGTTACGTATCTAATGGTTTAGATAATATCATGCTTGGCATTTAGTTTTTGGATTTATCCTAGGTTGCTTTTATAGCTCTATTTTTTGCACAATATTAGACTCCTATTAATAATTTGTCATAGAAGAGCTCATGTTGAAAGCCTCAAGTGCAATTTAATAGCAATGTCTTAATGGAATTTCCTATTTTGAGCATAGAGAATCTAGGAAAGTGTATTTCCTTAGTATTTCAATCAAGAAATTATCAAATGTTTGAAAGCTCTATTGAATGCAATTGTTGACATCTATTAACTAGCCAAAATAGAGACTTGTACTTTGTCATTTATGTAGTAGTTTTTAAGAAATTACTTATTGATCTTAGAAATTTTGGACAACTCATAGTTATTGAATTAGAAATAGCCTTATTAATAAGTGTTTACTCATATTAATTTATCTTTCTATAATATCTAAGATTCCACGTAATTCTATTTTCTTTTCTTTCTCTTTCTAAGTCCATTGAATCTTACTCTATTTCTAGTCTTCTTGTGGAACTTTCTATGTAGAGGAAATTAGGAGTAGATTAGAAAAATTTTGCTCAAATGATTTTGTGAAATTTTATTTGTTACAAGTAGGTATTATAAGGACCATATAGACAAAGTTAGCTGAATCTCATTTATGAAAGTTCATTATGGTTGTATACACAACCCAACCATTTTAACATTTACAATAGCAAACACATACTCAAAAATAGTTCATTTTATAACTATTGAGTTTATTTGGAGATATATCTGGGCATTGGTGTTGCCAAAGACTAGTAAGCACCTAAACCCTATTTAGAGAAGCTCATTGGCGGTCCTGTCCCAAATGGTTGTCAACAACTTGCATCTCTACTTTATCTCATGCTTTCTTTTCTTCTTCTTTCCTAACCTTCCTTTTTTCTTATTTTTTTCTTCTCTTCTCTTCCTTTACAACTTTGTTCAATGCCTCTCTCTTCACTTTGTTATTTATTGTCATCTCAGCTATAAAACATCAATAAACAACAAAAATCAACAAACATAAAAACATAAAAAGGGAAAATATAGAAACATCAAAATACACATATATTAATACCAAATATGAAATACAATCTATAAATATATTTAAACCTACTCAATCTCTTTGCTTCCTAGGCCACTTCTACTTCAAACTTCTTTTAATAATATGTATCCACTACTTTAATACAAACCACTTTCTTCTTCTTGGTTGTCTATCCCTCATTCTATGTTTCTAAGGCATACTTTCTCATAACCTTCATCTCTTACTCTATGTTCTTATGAACCAAGCATTTCTTAGATGGCTCCACACTATCAAAAATGGAGGATTCAAATATATCTTCTTATAAAAATGATGCTACCTCCATGGGACCACCCATTACTATGGGAAGTATCATCATGATGTCCATCACATGCTAACACATAGGTGGAGAGAAGTCCTTATTCAACACCTTTTCCTTTCAATCAATACAATCTAGCAAATTCACAAAATAAGACAACATCCCATAATAAATGACGTTGCTAGAAATTTTACCATCCATGATATAAATGTTTGATAACTTGCTAAACACCTTGTCAAGGTAACTAGCTTGATCATAGTAAGTTTCATGGATCATGACATTATAGATTATTGCAAGCCTAATAGGAGAAGTAGTTCTACATTATATAATCATGCCATAAAATACTCTCTTAGTGAAGAGATGATACATTTACACTATATTATGGTTCTCACACTTGAAAATGTTGTGAAACTTGTCATTATACTAAGTCCAATGAGTAATCAGCTCTTGATTAATCACTAAAAGTCTCTCATTTTCCTTTTCTACTAGGCCAATATTAGGAAAATCGATCTAGTAACTTAATAAATCCTAGTTCGAAGGTAAGATGACCTCTCTACCCTAAACTTAGACTATGAACAACCAATAATGGCTTGAATAACATCTTGCCATGGCAACCATGTTTGTAGAAGAGATCTTAGGAGATTTTAATGTAAACAAAGGAATCAATCCTATGTTCTCTAATATAGAAATATTCTTTCTTCCATCTTCACTTATCAACCATGCATATCCTACAAGAGTGTTGTATACATTGGCTTGTAAGATTTTTTTTTCATGCTTCCAAGCTGAATGTCCACAACTTTTGAATTTTAATTTTATATGCAAAAGAAAAACATAGGTTATTAAACATAAAGCAAATATCTAGATAAATCCCAAGTAAAGCATAGGCAAAATTAAGCTAAGTGTCAAACATGAGACTTACTAAATCAACATCATATAAATTACACTTGGATACTAGGTGGACATGAGAATCCTTAGACCACTCCTCCCTCATGCTTAACTTAGGCCTATTATGGAAAATATGAATCAAAATAGCCTATATAAACCCATGGTACCATTGATGTTTTCAAGCCTCCTCTACCTCACCAAAAAACTAGGAAAATATTATAGGATACTAGTTATCCTCAAGAGCAACCTAATAAAGCATATGTTCTAAAATCTCCAAATAAGTGTCCTCTCAATTAGGACCATAAAATGTACAATTTCACTAAAAATAACAATCAAAATATATAGTAGTATTCCTCACAAAAAAACCCAAAACTTAGAAGAAATACAATAGCCATTATTGAGAGATCATATTTGGAGACTATAATGTGAGTGATGATAGGACTAAATAAACTTTGGATGTTACAAGGATCCAAAAATAATATGGTATTCACATTAAAACATTTGTAAGTGTGATCCCTTAACAAATGGTTCAACTAATTGTGCTAGATATCTTATGTCTTATCCATCTTGTCCACTATTGTGTCAACATCACTTAGTTCCTAGATTACATATAACAATAGTCTCATACTGATCCCACAATTGATCCTCTCAAGTGCATGTGAGATGATCTACAAAGGTAATAGATTTTATAAAAGCACATAAAAATGCTTAATGCAAAATACTAGGAAGTTATTGGCTCCTACATGAGTCCACATCTACATGTGATACAAGGACTGATCATCCATAATTAGGAGGATATTCACCCTCCATGATCTTCCTATGATCATTGGGGTAGCATTACAAATTAGGAAGTACATAGGGTCAATTTCTAGGAGCCTAGGGATGATGCATATCCTACAAAATAACATGCAAAATTACCAAGTAGTATTCATGAGATAAGATTAAATGTAAAGGACTTAGAGAAAAATAATATACTAACTACAAAATTTGACTAGGAAAGATCAAGTAGCACAAAAAAAACAAGACTTAGGTATGAAAGTTTAGCTCCTTAACATTTCTTAGGAGACTTAATCATATATATTTGAGGAAAAACTAGTTTCAATACTTAGACAATTTTTTTCTATCACATATCCCTCGGCACTTAGGTAAATTTCTTTCTCCATTATTAGGCATCTAGTCATTGCTTTCCTCCTTGACTTAAAATTTTCATTCTAATGCTTAAATTTGGATTCTACTACCCTCATCAAATACTTAGCTAAATTTCAATCTTCTCTTCTTCTCCTATTTATACCTAGCTAAGTTTTCATCTCCAATGTCTCAATAGTTAAATTTTGGACTAATGATCCTAAGACTTAGCCTAAAAAAACATTGTTTAAACTTTCCCACTAACACTTAAAAAAATTTCAGTTTTTCCTCCCCCTTCATCCATAGTTAGGTAAAATTTTAATTTCTTATTTCTCCTTACGCTTCACACTTAGCCACATTTTTGGCTTCACCCTACTTTCACTTAGATAGAAAATTTTCAATTAGCACTTAGCAAAATTTTTAGTTTTTGTTTACTCTTGTTCAAAACTTAGGAAACTTTTTTGGCCTATACATGGAAAATCTTCAATTTTCACTCCACACCTAGGACTCAAGAATTTTCTTTTTTCTTAAAACTTAGATAAATTTTACCTCTTCCAACACTTACATCCATGCAGGACATCAGTTTAGAAAAAATTAAGGCCCAGTTTCGAGTAAAATTTTAAAATTAATATCTTGCTCCACCTTTTTATTAGCTTCTTAAGCCAAACTGGGCCTTAATTTTAAAGTTATAAAATAGTAATAAAATTAAAATTAAAAAAATAGACACAACTAATTTGCTAAGCCCCACCACATCCCTCATTAACACCTACAAGAGCTAGTTAGCATTGCTAGTGTCCTTGACATGCATCTAGTTCCCCCTACTGCATACTAATGTTGGGTAACACTAGTTGCATGTTGTGTGTTAGTGTCACCACCACTAGTATACACAGTACTCACCTTGTAGTGCACCAAAACCCCTCCAATATCATGTTCCCTCCCCCCTATGGGGTATAAAATTTTTTTAAACAAATGTAGAATGGTGTTGTTTCCTCCCTTCTCATCTTAGTCTATGTTTCTCACACTACCTAACCACGATCCTCACATCCTCACTAGCACTCACCTATACATCCCTGCCTTCATGCTACCGCATCCACAAAAGCCTTGTTAATGTATTTTCCTTTTTCCTACAAGTGGAAAAAATCTATAAAAAGTGGTAAAATTTTTATCCCAAAAACTTTATAGATTTGATCCTCAAGGGTACTATGGATGGAATTCTCATTTATGGCTAGCATCCACAAGCCCAAATCTATTCTTCCCAAGGATAGATCTAACCTCCAAGGACATAGATCTATGTTATTCCCTCACCTTCATCTCCACCTTTGAAAATAATCATTTTGAATTTTTCCTTTTTTTTCCTTCCCCTTTCCTTCATGCTACCCATGCTTCATGACACTAGCACTAATATGACCATTGATGTAGGCTAATGAGGCACGGGTTGCTACAACTACTAGGGCAAGTGGATGTCACATTGTGGTGTATCATCTAGAATAATTATTGGTATAGTTACCAATGGTCCATGTCACTAATGCCTAGGCATACCCCTTACATCGCCTCATCTTGCCCTCTATGACTTTGTGAAATAATGACAAACTAATGGAAATAAAACTAAAAAGTGTAAAATAAAACTTGTTTAGGATCCATAGGAACCACATTCTACTCCTTCCTAGCACTCCTATCCTTACTACCACGTCCCTTGGTAAGATCCACCTACTTCGTTGCCTTGTGCACCCTTCCTCTTCTCCTAACATGGTATTATCTCATCCATAAGTAGTATGTTTCAAGCTCTCTCCTTTTCCAAGCTCTAAAAGACTAAACTACCAAAATTATTATATTTTCCTTCACAAATTTAATTCTCATACCCTCTCACTTTTCCTTTTGGTTTTCTTATTTTTTCCTTCATTGATAAAAGATCATGAGTCCCTTACATTGCTTTCCAAAACCTGCGTACCACAAGCCTAAAACTTTCTACTAACATCCTGAGATGGCTACGGACCTAGCCTACATTACTTATGTTTCCCCTGCATACTCTCAATTACTAAAGTATACATAAAAAACTAATTTAAAAGCTTAAAAATATAAAAATATTTCTAATTTTTCCCTTCTCATGACTCAAAAAAGTTTCTAAATCTCCCTAGTTCTAACTTGTAAATTTACTTATAAATTATTTTAACTTTTTTATTCTTATACTCTTCCTTATATACCTCTCAGTTTACCTTGTTCTTGTAAGCCATGAACCCTACCATCCTCTATTGGCTATGCAAATCCCTTATCTTGGATGGGCCCCATGGTTACGTTACCAACTCTAACAATGAGGACTTAATTGAGCTATCTTCCTTTGACTCCTTAGATCCCTTATTCCAACCTTCCCTTCTTGGATCCTAATGAGACGCAATATCACATGCACTGCGATATCGCATACACAATATCGCAGCCGTCACGATATCGCATCATCCCCTGCGATATCGTGTATGCGAAATCGCAATCTGCCACCAAATCTATAAATAAGAGGCGGCACTCCCCTCATTTCCAATCCTAGGCTAGAAGTAGCAAAGCTCTCGTGGATTGATCACCCCAGAGATAGAATATTTTCCATGTGCCTGCAGTAGGAGTTCCCAAGTGAACGGTTCTTTATTCGAGCAGCTTTGTATCTAAACGCAAGTTGTGTATAGCAATAAAGATGAGCTTTGTGGATAAACCTTGCAGTACATGGATAGGTTTATTACATGTTATTTATTACCTGTTGTTAGCGCGGCATGAGTACAACTTGGTTACGAGCATTGACGAATGTGTACGACTAACCAAGGAATCAGCTACTCATCATGATTAGATTCTCTCACCCTTATCTGCTAGAACACGGGATGAGTACAAATTGATTACGAGCATCTACAGGTGTGTACGGCTAGTCAAGGAATCGGCTTCTCATCACGCTTAGGCTAGTTAGGTGCCTCAGTATGACCACTTCGAGCACATGCGTTATGTGTGGTGATCCCAGTAACGATTAGCATTTCGTAACCACAGATGCACAGTTCAAGGTGTGTATGGTAAGTGGGAACGGATGCTGACGCTAGTTAATTTAGACTTAGGACATTAGTTAGAGTTAGTTAGTTTCTCAACCCTTTGCTCTTAGCATAGAAGACATAAAACCAGAAAAGACCAAAAAAATCATATACCTCAGACTTACTTAACCATGCACCATGACAACAACAAGTAAGTCTAGGAAGACAACAAATGATTAACCACAAGTGTTCCATGGGGCATTTAGGCATTTAGTCTACAGAGTTCGACCGAATCGCGCATGCTATGCTCGTTTCGTATGGTTGAGTGTAGGGGTACCTCACCACTCATCATTGCCACCATTTCCGGGGACTAAGTGTTTGTGCATCGAATAGAACATAAGGGATATCACTCACATCATTGTGAGCCTTAACGAACCTTTTGGTTAATCAAGAAAAAATTATATAATGATAAATCAGCACACCAATAAAAATGCCTTCTTCTCATAAGAGCAACTCACCACCTAAGGACCACACACGAGATAGTCGGCAAGATAAAAAACATAATCAAAATTAGCCAAGTCCTAAACAATATAGGATGACATATACTCATCCTGATGAGTATATTCCCAACTTTATTTTTGTTCTCCATCAGGACGAAAAACTATCGTGGAGAGATTTGCAAGGTAACATTGTGTTACCCCCAAATCGATCAATCTCTTGCATGCTTTTTCGTGCCTTGATACAGATTGGCATGCAAGAGCATTTCATGGAATACGTTGTGGAAGATTTTGACATGAGGGATTATTATCCCACAGATGCCCAACATATGAGAGACTTAAGGCAGGAGAGTCAACATGCTTTTTTGAAGGGCAAAGCCCCGCACATCCTTAGCGAAATAGGAGATGAGGAACCCCTTATCATGGGTTCATTAGCAAATGATGTTCCCCCTCCTAACAATGATGAGGAGGTTGGGTATCAAAACCTATGATTAACGATACATATCCTTGGCTCTGATGCTCATGAACAACAACTGTTCACAGAGGGAACAACCACTCACACTAAGGACGGGCACTTAGATCGTCACCACGATCAGGGCCATAGCAGCCGAAGAGAAGGCAAGAAACATCATCATGGTGATGGTTCCCCTTCTTCTTCCCCTTCTTCACATCACTCACCCTCTCCTTCCACATCTAGGGGCAGCCACCATGAACATAAAGGTAAGGACAAAAGTAAAAAGGATGAAAGACCTCGACGGGAAAGTTGAGAGAGAGGACAAGGGCAAGGATGTAGGGAGAGTAGGGAACCACGAAGACATCATAGACGTCATGACAGAGATGATCATGATGAGCCCCTACTCACAACCCAAAGTATGCTTGACATAATGGAGGTAGTTAGGATTCCCACAAGGCACTTAAAGGATAGCCAAATCAAATAATTAGACATGAATAATATCCCATGGTTTGAAGGAGGATACAATGCTGATCCGCAAAATCATTTACAGGCATTCCACGATGCCTGTGCCTTGTAGAATATAGAAAATGAGTGGCAGAAGCTTAAGTTTTTCCCAAGGACACTCACTAAAGAAGCAGAGTGCTGGTACCGGTCCTTAGAACCAGAAACCATTAGGAGGTGGAGTATGATGCTAGAACTATTCAATGAAAAGTATCAAACATACTCCAGAGTCTCCAATTTGCGTAAGAAGATCCAAGGCTGGAAGCAAGGTACGCACTTGGATGCTGCCATGGCCTGCTATTATACATTTTTAAATCGTTGCCTGGGCCATGGGTATGCTCAGCAGGATCAACTTTGCCACATCGTGGATGGGCTAAGGAATGAAACTAGAAGAACCCTTGGGACTTATGCCCAAGGGAGACTCTCACAACTTAGAGCCCATGAAGTACATAGCTTGTTGGAGCAAGTAGCAAATGAAGAAGGTGAGCTACGCAAAAGGGAAAGTGTGGAAGAGTACAACCGTGATCCCTCCCTTCGGATGAAGGGAGTGAAATTTTGTGATGAAGAGGATGAGTCACCAATCGAAGAGTTGGTGAATCAGAACACTTTGCCGATCCAAAAGTTAACAACCGAGGTATCGGCCAAAGTAGACCAAATGTGGGATTCCTTAGACTCAAGAATTGAAACAGTATTGAAAATTGTAGAAGAGTCTAAGGTAGAACAAAGTAGTGACAAAGTTAAGAAAAAGTGGAGATATTTAGGCCCTGCACATAACAAGGGTAAGGGAAAAATCACTAACTCTGATGTGGCTGAGGATTCTGATTTAGACAATGACGGTAGATGTGAGATCTACCATTATGACCATCCCAAGGGATGTTGCCCAATCATCTCACATCTACAGGAGTCTGGGGTGTATGCACTTAATCCAAGACTCAAACAATGGCAAACACTCCACAGGTTACCTTATCCACAAGGTAACCCAAGGCAGCTCCACCAACCCTTAACGTATTACCCAAGTGGAACTCCGTCACAGCCCATCGGACAACATTAGCAGTGGAAATAGCCACAGTCATGGGGGATGCCACCACCAACACAACAGTACCCTTACCAGTAGCCTGATCCATATGGTTATTATGTGCAACAACCTATTTCTCCAAGTGACTCTATGGGTCACACAACCCCCAACCGTCACTACCAAGTTCGGGAGTACTTCAGAAGGACTCCTTCTCCTCCAGGAGACATCTCACACTCGTTCCATCCTCCTAATCCATTTGCACCTCTTCCACTACAGGTAGTTCCCATAACACCTCCTACTCCAACAATGCAAGGGGAACTTGCTCCTCAACCGCAGCAACGTCATGTTGTGAGAGCTGTAAATATCCAACCTACTTCTAGTTTTGAAAACTATAAAAAGAGAAGACCTTACTTCAGAACTAGAAGCCCAGATAAACCCTCACAACAACAAGCAGTTGAGGCCATGTACACTCTCCACCATCTAACACTTCGGAGCACCCTTCAGTCCAATAGAGCGTAACGCATACAGTTATGTTAACACATACTGTAACCGACTAGATCAAGGTAGGCCACCTTCCCAAGAAACTAACTAACCCTGAAAGTCCCTTAATCTATTTGCAGATTGCCGAAAATAAACCACATAGGGCTCTTCTTGACTTAGGTTTCGCAGTCAACTTAATTTCACAAGAGATGTATCATGCCTAGAACCTACCCTAACTTAAGAAGAGCAACATTCAACTAGAGCTGGTAGACCAGTCCATCACCATTCCCTTAGAATTGGTGGAGGAAATCATCACCATTGTGTGTGGATGGTCTTACCCAGCTGATTTTCTAGTGATTGAAGTAAACAACAACAAAGGGGACTTCCCAATTATAATGGGAAGGGCATGGCTTAGTACAGTAGACGCATGCCTTAGGATCTGCGATTTTTCCTTGGAAATATCTAAGATAAACATATGTGGAAAGATCAAGAAGAGGAAAGTTCCATGCATCACATACAGTGATTTATCGGGTGATGACATGGAGGAGATGTCTCCATGTAACAGGTGTGCCCAAGAAACTTTGAAACAAAGATGCTTGTATGTAGCAACCACACAAGAAGTAGTAGACACCCCATGGTTGATAGCTAGAAGGAGGAGCAAAAAAATATGCATGGAACGAATTGAGGAAACCCATGCCAACAATGAAGGCATAGACACATTGAAATATGAGCATTGCCAACTTCCACCCCTCAACCTAAGAACATCAGTTGGGAGAAGTTGGGCACTTCTACGAAATTCAAACAAACGCTCATTATTTTAGATCTCTCCCTTACAACTCAATCATGGGGGAGATGGCCACCTATGCTAATCATATGGGGCTCTCAGTTATTTTATGTTTTTGTTTTACAACATTTTTTTTACACATCTTTGTTTTACAAGTTTTTGTTTTACACATTTTTTTTTTACAAATTTCTTTAACTTTTCTAGTTTTTTGTTTTACAGCATCGTTATACTTTTTCATTTGTGTGTGTGTGTGTGTGTGTGATCCACCCTATAAGTTTGTCCCATAATAAGCGTTCTTCATGATGGTATGAACTTTTTTGATATTGATTGCTAATGTTTGGTTTTTACCTTTAAGTCACAATGTTGATACTAAGGTATGTTTCTTCTGATATGGCAAGTAATGAGTTCACTTCATCCATCCATCCACCAATTTCTATGGTTTCTCTTGGCTTGGGAATGTACAGTCCTTTTCTAATAAGAACTTTAATGAATCGATGACTAGGGATTTCTCAAACTAAGGAAGGACTCAAGGATTGAAAAGTGTGTGACTTCAAAGGAACTTGATGCTTTTGTGTTAGTCATTCTCTTGGGTGCTTGAATGTTTCTTCTTGAGTTTTCTGCCATTCCAATGTTACACAATTATCAGAAGCTGAGACAATAAAAATAAGAAGTCTTTGCATGGTATGGTTCTCATGCATGAAAACACAAAACTCGAAAAAAAAAATAAAAACCAAGTGAGAATTCAAAGCACACCCCTTAGACGAATAAACTTGGGCTACAAGCACTAGTTATGGAACCCAAAGTGTTCCCTCTAACTAAGGTCCTTCTCGCTTCCCATTCTCTCCTTTGTTTTGTCGGACTGGTGGTGGCTCTTGGAGCATGCATTCTTGTTGCCCAAGTGGATGGTTTAACTGAATGCGTTGATGCAAAGTCACTAGATGTGGTTGGTTTGAGGCTAGAGTTGGAATGAGATTTACCAAGTTACATTAATCATCAAACACACAAGGGGCTGTACACCACCTTGTTCTTGGGATTCCATTCCATTTCTCTTCTTTCCATCCTTCTCTCCATTATTCACCTCATTACCAGTTGTATCATTGATGTATATATTTTGGTCAATGCATTGTTTTCTTTTTGGTAAATTCTTGTGGTTAAGACTTTAACTCTTGTTCCAAATGACATTCCCAGGGCCTATGGACTCTTTGAATGTGGGTTTGTCAGGGCATTAAGGGCATGAGCCTGCTTTGGGGAGGACCCACTAACATTCCTATTTAGAGCCTTAGTTAAATTCTTTCCCTAAACATTTTGCAATTAATTTTATTTTGTTCATTTCCATCTTGACATCCACTTCATCGATGCCATAGTTGTTCCTTTTTATCTATCTTTGTTACTCCTTTTCTTTCTCCATTCTAATGCTACCGGAGATTCACGATTAGTCATGGGGGTATGGGGCCTAATTTTTTTGATTTTCTCCTAGCCCTGAAATTTTTTATTTTCTTCCTAACCCCTACACCTTCGGTAGTCATCAGTAACATATTCCTAGATCCATATCAACCATACCACAACCTAGCCAATGAGTTTACACCGAAGCAAGGTATCAATTATATGATGATTCAATTACCCTTGCTAATATATGATTATGTTGTATGTGCAAATGGTGGAAATACAACAACGGATGGGATCTGGAAGCAAACACTTGGAATGGAGCAGCGTTGAAGTAGCTATGCAAGGAGCAAGATCGATAGCGCGCTTACGGATGGACAATGAAGGCGCAATCTTGGCGTTGGCAGTAGCAACACTTCTTTCTCTCTCTCTTTCTCAACTACCAACAAAGGCCTAATCTCATTGTAATAAGGTGTTCACCCTTGTTGTCATGAACACTAGTTTTGTCAAGTCTTGTAATAATGATCCATTCACATGTCATTCATTAGTTCCATTCCCCTCAATAATTCCATACATACATGATATTATTGTAAGGAACTCAAGGACGAGTTTTCATTCGGTCATGGAGGTATGATGAGACGTGATATTGCATGCACCGCAATATCATGTACGTGATATCGTGACCGTCGCAATATCGCATCCCATGTGATATCGCATACGCTATATCGCATCGTCCCCTATGATATCGCGTACACAATATTGCGGGTCATCGCCAAATCTATAAATAAGAGGTGGCACTCCCCTCATTTCCAATCCTAGGCTAGAAGTAGCAAAGCTCTGGTGGATTGATCACCCCAGAGATAGAATATTTTCCATGTGCCTGCAGTAGGAGTCCCCAAGTGGATGGTTCTTTATTTGAGCAGCTTTGTACCTGAACACAAGTTGTGTACATTAATAAAGACGAGCTTTGTGGATAAACCTTGTAGTACATGGATAGGTTTTATTACATGTTATTTATTACCTATTTTTAGCATGGAATGAGTATGACTTGGTTACGAGCATTGACAAATGTGTATAGATAACCAAGGAATTGGCTACTCATCGTGATTAGATTCTCTCATCCTTATGTCCTAGAACGCGAGATGAGTACGACTTGATTACGAGCATCTACGGGTGTGTATGGCTAGTCAAGGAATCGGCTGCTCATCACACTTAGGCTAGTTAGATGCCTCAGTGTGACCACTTTGAGCACATGCATTACATGTGGTGATCCTAGTAATGATTAGCGTTTGGTAGCCACAGTTGCATAGTTCAGGGTGTGTACGGTAAGTGGGAACGGATGCTAACTCTAGTTAATTTAGACTTAGGACATTAGTTAGAGTTAGTTAGTTTCTCAACCCTTTGCTCTTAGCGTAGAAGACATAAAACCAGAAAAGACCAAAAAAATCATATACCTCGGACTTACTTAACCATACACCATGAAAACAACAAGTAAGTCTGGGAAAACAACGAATGATTAACCACAAGTGTTCCATGGAGCGTTTAGGCATTTAGTCTGTGGAGTTTGACCAGATCGCACGTGCTACGCTTGTTTCATATGGTTGAGTGTAGGGGTACCTTTCCACTCATCAGATCCCAAGCTTATCCTAACTAATGACCTTCTCATAGAACCCACTTTCACTAATCACTAAAATGAAGAAAAGACCCTTCAACTAGGGGTAAACTTATCCAACAATATTAAGAAATCCATCCTTGTGGAAGGCTTCAAACTTGTCAAAAAATGACTTGAAAAGTCAAAATTGACCTAGCCTTAGCCATCAAATATGAGATCACAAAACTTTACAACATAGGCTTCATATGCCCCATAGACTACTTGGACTGAGTATCCAATAAAGTAGTTGTTTCCAAGAAAAACTATGTCATTGTAATGTACATTGATTTTGTGATCTTAACAAGGTGACATTAAAATATGACTTCCCACTACTCAACATTAAAAAACTTATAGATAAAATGATAGGTCATGCTTTACTTAGTTTTATGGATGGCTTTTTAGGATATAAGAAAATCCAAAGCAATCCCAAGAATTAACATTTCACAACTTTTATAACCTTGTGAGGAACTTTTTGGTACATAAAGATGTCATTTGGACTTAAAAATGTTAAAGCAATAAATCAATGAGTTATGACCTTGATATTTAGTCACAAGGTATTCAAAACTATAAATGATTACATTAATGATCTAACTATCAAGTCTATTATAGCCACTAATAACCCCACTAATTTAGAAATATCCTAATGCAATGAGTACAACCATTAAATTAACTTTAAAAAGCATATCTTTGATGTAAAAATAGGAGAAATGCTAGGATTTCTAGTTTTGACTAATCTTATTATAGTAGATCCTAATAAAGTTTTGATTAATATTAGAATTCCTAGTATTAGATAATATACCTCTTGCTACCTAAGTACCTAAAAGACATGCACATCCTACAAGGTAGACTCAAATCCAATCATCATTTCCTATGTAATCTAAGTAACCAATTTCATCCACTTTCTCATCTTTTTAAGAATCCACTACTATTAACTAGGACTTAAAGTGTTAAGAGGCCTTTGATGCAATTAAGCATACTCACTGATCTCCTAATTTTTTATCCATCTTAATTGAATCAATCATCTCTATCTCTCTAAATATAATGATTACATTGCATTTATGCTTTGCTAAGACCTTATCTTTGCTCATAATAAATGGAGACACTACTTACTAGGGATAAATGTTCATGCGAGCTATCAACATAATGTGTTATGATCTATTACTACCAACCCCTATGATAATAGATACATGGCCAAATTAAAAAAACTTCTCATCAAGTTTTATTTAACCTACCTTACCCAACACTCTATCAAAGGCTGGGCAATAGTGGATCTCCTTACATCAACCCTACTATTAAAATCTTTGAAAACCAAGTGACATGAAAATAATCCTTCTTTCAACTACAACATTAACATATGAGAATTTTGATTTACACATATATTTTGATGATGCTCATACAACTCAAGGTTTAGTGTAGCTTTTGTTCTTCATCATTAAGATATGGATCCTATCTAAAAAACTTATAAATTTAATTTTTCATGTACTAACAATGTTACCAAATATAAAAATCTTAATCAAGATTTTCTCTTAACACTCTAAATAGTAATTAATAGGTTTTTCATCCATGGTGATTCTTAGTTAGTCATACACCAAGTTAATAATGAAAATGCTTGTAATGCTAAGTACCTTTAGTCTTATCTTGACTTAGCTAAAAATCTAGTTTATCAATTTAATAAATGGTTACTCATGCATCTCCATCACTCAACAAAAAATTCTTGCTAATATTTTAGATCCATTTTCTCTTCTTGTTAATCCTAATTTTTAAAATATCATTTAACTTATTCAACACAAGAAACACCGATAACTCTCATAAATATACAACATAGAGGCTTGGTTAACTTAGAAGAAGTTTAATAATACCAAAACATCATACAACACCTATAATTTGGAGAAACTCCTAGACATTTTTCAACACCACAAATTTTCTCTATAAATGTTCCAAGCATTTTTCTATTATTAAGCCTAGTATTTTATGTTGAATTTCTACATCATGCATTCTTCTATGTTTTCTAAGTCATGAGAAAGCTTAAATAGTCCTAGAATAGGGACATTCAAGTATATGCAATGTTTACTTGGGCTCATCATCTTTGGTAGCTCATATTATTTCAATCAATTATTAATGGCATATGATTTCTGGATATGCATAGATGATAGTTAAGATTCATGATACATATCAACATCATGCTCCACTTATTTATGTTCCATTACAAGAGCTTAGTACTTCTAAAATCATGTGGCCCTTCTAAAAGTAGGGGCTAGGTTTCATAGATTCCATCAATTATTCCTCATCCACTAGTCACTAGTTCATCCTAATAGTTATAAAATATTTTATCAAATGGGTTGAAGTTATTCTCTTAAAATCTACAACCTTCAAGTACATCCATCCTTTCATCTTAGATCATATAATCACCTACTTTGGTATTTCCTTCACATCTTCACTAATAATGGATCCTAATTCAAGAGCAAAACAACTAGCTAAATTTTGTGAGCAATACTAAATCATCCAATTATTCTTAACCCATGTAATCCCCAATCTAATGGTTAAGATAAGTCAACCAATAAATTCCTCATCTACCTACTTAAAACCATGGTTGAAAAATTCCAATGCAATTGGAATATCCTATTATTTCATGTCCTTTCAGTCTAACAAACCACCTTTAAACTTGAAACTAGCTAAATCTCATTCATGCTTGCCTATCGATTGGAAGCAATGATGCTAGTGGAGTTGGATGTGTTCTCTCTTCAATTAGTTTTGAACAATTGGATATTAGATGATGAAAAATAACAACATGAACTATTTTAAGCTAGATATCCTAGAAGAAAATTTCAAGCAAGTAGTAATCAAGATTCAAAATTATCAAAAGGTTATCTGCCATTACCATGACAAGCATGTTATACTAAGAAAAATAAAAGAATATGATCTTATCCTAAAGCATTTTCCTAATGTCAAAACTTCTAAAAGATCCAAAAACTAGAAAGGTTTCTTTATTATTCTTAAAATCCTTAACAATGAAGCATATTATTTGGAAAACTTGAATAGAATTCATTATCCAAATCTTGTAAAGAGAGCTTACTAAAATAATACTATATTTAAGGTATATATATCAAGTTTAGTCTAACCATTTCCCTTACTTTATCTATGTCTTATTGATTTATTTTTTATTTCCTCCCTATCTTGTTCTTCCTTCCTTTCTCTCTTTATTTCTATTTTATGTTTTTTTCTTCTATCTCACTTGTGCAATTTCATTTATTTCCCCTAATCTCTACTAATATTCCATTTTATTAGCACATAATGGTAAGGATATTTATCAACAATCTACCTCATGCAAAGAGCAATGAGTGTTGAGTGTGTGTTGAGTTTAAGTGGGATAGGAAGAGAATTTATCAATTTATCAACATCAATAATCATTAGAGTATAGAACCTAGCCATGCCCCTCTTTTGTGGCATATAAACTCATCTTGTTGTATAGGTGATATGCCTTATTTCTCCCTTCATTTTATTATTTTCTAATTTTGTATCTCTATATTTTATCTTCCCTCTCTCATGTTTCTCTTTTCTTCCTTAGGTCTCCTTCCTATCTCATTTCCTTTTCTTTAATTAACATATCAATAATGATTAAGTGCTTCTATTCTATTCTAAGAATGTATTAAGAGCATTAGTGGAACAAGGTATGAACATCATCAATAGCATGTCTTCAACCATCTTATGTGTAGGATCTAGCCATGTATTCTCTTATGATATAGCATCATTCTCATGACTAGTGTATTAATGATATCCTAACATTCTTCCCTTCTTCTATTATTTCTTCTCATTTTTCTCTTTTAGGTACATCAATTCATCCATTTATTCTATTCTTGGTAGATTCTCTTTCAACACCTTAAGAGTATCAATCAAGAAGAGACAATGTTACATTCACTTATTTTATTCACTTCTTAGTACCACTTGAGGCATATTCCTTGGTTGATCTTGTATACATATCTACATAAGTCAATTTTTTAATTCAAATTTTTTCAAGTCAAGTTATAAACACTTAAATATATTTTATCACATAGCACTCAAGTCAATCAATCAATGTAGTACTTCTATAATTTTATAAATAACTCAATCCCAATTTTGTTAATTCAAAGAAGAGTTTACAATCACTCATGGGGGTATGATAAAAGTTGATTTAATTAGTCATGTTAACACATCATTGTCAATGCATCAATGTTGATGAATGCAATGCTTCATCAACATATTAGCATTAAAGTAAGCTTAATAAACATTTATATAAATACACATACACACCAAATTTATAATAATGTTGATTATTGTTTTCAAAAAAAATCCTACAATTTGTTTCTATAGTCTTAGCAAATAAGTAGTGAGTGCTTAGAGTATGAATCTAAGTCAATTGTATGGCATCTTATTCAAGTTGATTATACCTAGACATAAGTCATGAATAGAAATAAGATCAAGATTGATTCCAATTCATTGTAATACTTTGACTTAGAATAGAATTTACATTTAATATAATTTATTTTCCATGTTATTATTTTAATATTTACTTTTCACTCATACATGGAATCTAGTTGAATGAGTGTAACCTATTTCAAGCATAGACACATATTTACTTGGTAATTCTAATAGTACTATTACTTGGTTTTCCCTGTAGCATAACACTTGGTAATTCTAGTAGTGGACACATGAGTTTAGGACATGTATGATAAGCTTGAAATGAATGTTCATTGCTTGTAGGCTAGACTAGATTTCTTTCTTGCACTTAGGTTACCTAGTTATAATTTTAATATTTTAATATTCTAATCTTTTAAAATAATAATATTTTCATGATGTGCCTTAGTCACACTTAACTATACAATTTAAGTGCACATAAGTGTGATTGAGAAGATAGCAACTAATGATCAATACTTTGCTATCTAAGGTATTTAAACTAGTCTCAGTCCATAGAATTCAACCCCATTGCATATGAATGCTTATTATTTGTATGGTTGAGGTTTAGGTATACTCTGCTAGTCTACTTTCCTACTCATTGATGGGGTATTAGGAGGTGTCCACACTACCTCTTCTTCTTCCTACACATACACAGAATGAAATTTTCATCATCAACTTGGACATTAATGGTCACTTTTACTACCAAGGTTCTTTGATTATATACATGATATGCCTTGATAGTAGAGACGTAGCTAAGAAATAGCCCTTCATCAACCTTAGCATCAAAATTTCTTAACTAATCCTTTTAATTTAATATAAAAATTTTTACACTAGAAGGATGAAAATAATCGATGCTATGTTTCTTACCAAACCATAATTCATTAGGGATTTTGGTTATGAATCTTCTTACTAAAACTTGATTTGCAACATAACATGTAGTATTAACAACCTTACCCTATAATTTGTATAATACATTGTATTTATTTAACATGGTTCTTGTCATTTTATTTAGTTGTTTATTATTCCTTTCTATCACACCATTTTATTGAAGAGTCCGTGCAAAATAGAATTGATGATAAATTCCAAAGGCTTTGTAAAACTCTTTGAACTTTGCATTCTTGAATTCTTCTCCATTATTACTCCTAAGATCTTGATAATGGATCCCTTCTCATTCTACACTCTTAAGCACAACTTGAAGAAATATTCAAAAACTTCATCTTTATCAGGAAGAAAAATAACCCAAGTATACTAGTAGTAATTATCAACAACTATTAAGTAACATCTTTTTTCTCAAAGGCCTAAAGCTTGATAGGGTCCTATGACATCAAGATATCAAAGATCTAATAGACAAGAGGTAGAAATGTGGTTTCTCTTACCAAACCTTACCATGGTCATTTCTCACTTTTGGTAAATTTCATAAATTTAAATATGAAAGTAATTGAGCTAATGGAGGTATCTCACCAAATTATTTTTGATAAGTTTGCATAGGATATCAACATTGATATGTCCTATTTTATGGTATCACAACCTTGCTTCCCTTATTTTCCTAATAGGATACTTTGTACTAATGTTACTAATTTCGTATAATGAATTAATATATACATTAGTCTTATGATGTCCTTTAATAATGATTTTTCCCATTTTAGTATCTTTCACAATGCATGTATAGTTTTTAAAAAATGACTTTATAATCTTCATCAAAAAGTTGACTAACATTTAAGAGATTATATTCCAAGCATTTAATATAGAAGAGATTCCTAACCTAGGAAAGAGTACCTCCATTTATGATATCAATACTTTTGATAGTAGCTTTTATATTGTTTCCAAAAGTGATAGTTTCTTCATCTTCATCTCTGAGTGCAATGATCTAAGTCTTATTTTCAATAATTTCCTTAAAGCATCCATTATTAATATACTAGGTTGATTGTTTACCTACATATAAAGCAACTTCTACAAGTAGGATTGACTGAGATCTCCTTGTTTTCATAATCCAATAAGAGAAACATTCTTCAGGATTTCTTGTGTTCCTATAGTTGGCATGCAATGCATTAAACTCAAAGGATAGTAAATTCTTTTGCATTATTCTCTTTTCAATGAAGTTGTTAGTGTCATTTGGATATAGTAATATTATACTTGACACCTCCATTCTTACCATGTTTTTGGATTATTAATTCAAAAATGGTCACTAGGCTTTGATACCAATTGTGGATCATTAAACTCAAAAGAGAGAGGTTAAATAAGTTACATATAGGCTTCACATATAAAGTTAATATAAAAATTAGACTAAACAAGATGGTAGCTTACAGCTAATGATGAGTCATCTAGTGACATTTTATAAGTCAATTGTAAGCCTTGCACTTAGGAAGTATCATGTACACCCTATGTTTATAGTCTTAGCACATGCAATTGAGGTTCATGTCTTTCATAGATGCATCCTTGACTTATATATCATAATTCTAAGTTTCATTCATGATTTAAATCACTTAGAATCTTTCCAACTTTATTCAAGCATCCTAAAGGCCTTACAACATGTCTCTTTGGATTCTAGCTTTCACCTGAGGCTGGAAATATGGTGTTGAAGGCAAGGAGGATGTGCTAACACTCCTACATTAGTATGCCCTTGCATCAACATAGGGGTGTTGACACACATCCTTTTTTACCTTAATTACCTCATTTAATCTAAGTTGTGATCTAGAATTGCTAGGCTATATTGATAGATGTTCATTAACCCTTGAGAATTCACAAACCTTGACTATTATATCGAAAAAACAATAAATATCTAGGTTAAGCTCTCCTTTGATATCCTAGTCATTTTATATTTTCTTATACTTTTGGCATCTAGTTTTGAGTTTTAATATCTTGATTTCCTTCCCTTTTTGTGTGAATTTTGAGTTGTTATTTTCACAAGTGTAGCTACACTCTATTAGAGTATCAACTTGTTTACATAACCCAGAACCATTTGATCAATGTAGACTCTAGTATTATGCATAATGAATAAAGCTCATGATTTTTCCTATGTTTTATGACTTGTATGTATTAGACTATAAAAATACTAAAAATACAATCCTCACACTTATCATACATATTAATTAATTAACTTGCATGTTCATTGAGCTATGATGATTCATCCTTTTCTAAGCAGGTCATAATTGTACCATATGATGTTGGTCCATCAAGGTTATGACTAAGAGCCATTATATGATTTCTATATCAAGTTTTTCACCTATCCCTTAAGGGATTACAACTCATGAGCATGTGCATATGTGAGCATTACGACTTGTCCCAAGAGGAAATGCAATACATATGTTTTATTTATTATTTTATTATTATCTTTATAAAATACATAAAAATTATAAAATATGAAATTATAAATTTTCTCTCCTCTCTAAACATGAAAAATTATGTTTTTGATGTATTATATGTATTATAATATCTTTTATAGTTATTGAATTCAACAACATACACAATTATTTTTGGCAATGCACTTAGTATCAACTTCAAAGTTAATGACCGAATTGCACTATGTTCTATATGATATCATTCCATTATTCACAACCAATGGGACCCTTATCATTAGCATCATTTCTAGAAAAGACATTGGTGAATTTCATAGAAATACTTTTCTATTCTTAGTTTAATATTTTTTCAATTAGAGTGTATGTGTCCTTTAGCATTGTGTTTAGGTTACTATTCCAAGAAAAATAATAGAAAATACTCAAAGCCCACCAAGGATCTCTTGCAAAGGAAATAAGACAAAGAGAATGAGGATCCAAGTTGCATTCAAACATTTCAATGATGCCTTTCTATCATTGGTTGTCTTAACATATTACAAAGTTAAGCAAAGAAGATGGTGTGATGCTCATGAATGGTTCTTAAGGGAACCAACTAAAGCTATAAAACATGATGTTAAAGAGACCCTAATCAATATTATCTTAGAAGATGATCAAGCATTTATGTGATATCAAGCTAGTATACAATGAATGTGAGTCCCATCAATGATAATAGTTTTGAGATCAATTGGTTAAGGAGGAAGCATGTCATAGCATTTCATCTCACCATTCAAAGAAGGGGGATGATAAGGTTGACAAGAAAGAAAAAGGACCAATTTACCATGAAGATCCATGATTTAGTACAACTTACTAAAGTTTAACCAAAACCCATGATGTAGATCTATTCTCCAAGTTCAATCATTTACAGTTATTTATAAAATCTAGTAATAAGAATGTTCCACTATTTAAATGGGATAATTATCATGAACTTAATGAAGCTATTAACATTTCACAAGAACATATTTATGATAGTTGTATAAACTATATTAACATAGGTAATGTTCCAACTTATAAAGGGCATACTAGTGATAATCCTTAGCTACACATGTGGGCATTTGATAATTCTTTCTACCTTCAAGGGATTGTTAGTGACTATTAGAAATTCTAGTTATTTTTCCACACCTTCATTAACCATGCAAAAACCTAGTATAAATCCTTACCTTCTAAATTAATTTATTAGTGGAAAAACATGGTTAAGGTCTTCTACACCAAATTTCAAACCTATGTCTACATTTCTAATATTTGAAAGGAGATGATCAGATGGAGATAAGGAGCCTATAAATCTTTAAACATTGCCATGGAACAATACATGAAAACTTCTCATCACTACCTAAACCATAGTTTCAACTAAAAAGAATAATTTATGCACATCATGAAATGTCTTTAATAGGAGATAAGAAAACATGAAGATATATATGTGGTGGTCCAAGTACACAAAAAGTCCATGCTCCAAATCAAATCACTTCTGCATACCATTACAAGAATGAAAGATGAATTGCAAAAGCAAAAATTAGCCAACAAGTACAATAGTAATCTTGCATGTTGAAGGGGGGTAACAACATCAAAGGTACAATTGAACATCCCATCATAGTTGAGGCCTTAGTATAAGACTAAGTTTAAACTAAGAAGACCTTGATGAACTTGATCCATAAGGTGGACTAGGTTTGAGATATGATGGATGAAAAAATGATCATTAGCCTCAAGAACATTGAGGAAAGGTAGTTTAAGGTGTGATGAAAGCTATTGCATCATCCAAACATAAATAGAAGCATGATGGAAAGGGTAAGGATAAGCTCTCATAATCCATGAGAATCAAAGAAGATCCAGATGAGACTTCTTCATCTTCTAGTGATGAGAGTTCCTATTATTACTTCACAAATCCTCATGAATTAGAATGTTGTTTAGTCATGGCTTGCATGATTGGAAAAATGAGGCAAGTTTGGATGCCTTTTTTCCTATGTTTGTCAAGAGGTAAATAGGAAGGACTCCCTACCCTAGTAGATCATACTATTTTGGAGGTTCATACATGTAGCCCATATAGTAGTATTAATAGTAGCAAACTTTAAAGCCTTGGAATGTTACTCCATGGAATCTTCCTACTCCAATGCAATCACAAATGATTCTTTCCATCAATTCTTACTTTTAGGGTGTCCAATTAGATATCTATTAGATGCCTCACATAACTTCACAACAATATATGCTAACATCAAGTTTTCCTACTTCAAAAACTTCTAATTCCTAGCCCCATGTATGGTGGGGTTCCAAGTCAACCACAATCAAGGCAAGAAAAATTTTATATTATTAACTGCTATGTTTATCCTACTTGCATGTATGCTACTCAACAATGTTATTAAATACCTATTAATTTAGTTGTAGGTGAAAGTTCAAAGTCCCATGGCTAAAAACTCTACCAAAATCATAGACATGAACATTATGGGTTAGGATCCACATCATCCTCTTATTTCTATGGAGAGGATAACATCACAAGAAAGATGAGAAGCCACATTTACGAAATCCCAATCCCATTACCTAAACATTACCAAAGAATATCATCTACTTGAGGAACAAATTCTTTAACAATGTATAGTAAGCCAAATAAGATGGAACCTAATGATAGTGATCTCATTACATTTTCCATGTTTAAAGAAGCTATATAGGTAATCAAAGAATCACATCTTCTCAAAAATCTATCAAACCTTGGTAGTCCCATGGTCAAAATTCAAATTTTTAAAAAGGATCATTAGTTATCTCTCTGTAACTTTGGATCAAGAATTAATATCACTTTAATGTAGCAATACCTTGAGTGGGTGCTCCATCCTCTCAAAAAAAGTAATATTTACTTAGAGATGACAAATCAATCCTACATGTGCCCTCTGGGATAGATGAATGGCATCATGACAACCATAGTGGGTTGGTTACATCTACCTAATTTCTTGGTGACCAACCTAGAAACCAAGGTGGAATATAGCTTTTTTATCATTATGGAAAGAGTCTAGTTAAGCATCATTGATTCTAGGCTTGTCTTCCAAGGCCTTCACCTCAAAATTAGTAAGGATAAGACTGAAAGAATTCATTATGAGATAATATCTTGTAATCCTTCCTAGTCCCGTGGCAATCATAGTTGTAACTATTATATCAATGAATGTCTTTGTAAAATCAAAAATATCAATTACCTTAAATAATTTCTAGTCCATGAAGTCACCAAAAATATCTTAGAAGGTGCAATCAACTCTCTTGTCTTATCTAATGTCAAATCCTCTAATTTGAAGAAGGTGAATACATTAGACATTGTTACAATAGTGTACTATGTTCCGGAATTGTAAAGTACATTCAACATGTCTCAAAATGTCTCTACACCACTACTAGAGCTCAATTCACATTTAAAATACTTGGAATATATGTTTCTCATTAATGATCATCCCGTCATCATTAACTCGACTGTAATGATTATCTAGAAAATTAAATTCAAAAAGGTAGTTATTAAATGGAGAAAATCCATTGTCTAATCCAATGATAAACTCATAGGTATTGACTTATCTATCTATTAGCATTACATATATATGAACCTAAGCATTAGGCCTCAATAGCTACTGCAATAGAGACTAAATCCTCATATGTGGGATGCAATGAAAATTGAGATTTATCTCTTGCAAGTCAATTTCATTACATCCATTTTTGACAATAAATTGATTAGTAAAAATATGGTTATACCAAAGAAAAAATGAATGGAAAGTTTTATTAACTACAAGTTGCTAAATACTACTACATTTAAGGACCATTTCTCATTGTCATTTATAGACTAGGTCTTGAACAACATCTCTAACCACAAGTACTATAGCTTCCTTGATGGATACTTTCATTATAATCAAATTAACATCACACTAGAGGATTAGGATAATAATACCTTCATCTATCCATGGGGTACCTTTGCTTTCAAGTACACGTCCTTCAGATTGGGTAATGCACTAGCCACATTTTAATGACTAGTAATATTAGTAGTCTAGTATTACATAGGTAAGAGTGTCAAAGTCCTCATGAATAACATTTTCACATATGAAAAAATATTCAAAGTCTTGGACCAACTTCAAGCTATTCTGTGCTATTACTGCTAGGTGAACTTAAAGTTAAATTAGAAGAAAAACTAGTTAATGATAACTAAGGACACTATTCTTGATCACAAAATTTGTAAGAAGAAAATCAAGGTTAATCCTAAGAAGATCTACATCATTGAGTACATGACATAAATCCCTAAGATAGTTAAAGAGTTGTGATCTTTCCTTAACTATACGAACTATTATTAAAAATTTATTAAATATTATTCTAGAATAGATATATCATTATTTGAGTAGCAAAAAATGTTTCATTCTTGTGAAATAAGAAATGTAAAAACATCTTTTTATATCTAAAGGAGATATTAATACAAACCCCTATGTTTCAAAGTCCTAACTAGACTCAATCCTTTCACATAATGATAGATTCTTCTAATTTTAAATTGGATGTAATCTTGATGCAATTTGATGAAAAAAGGTACCCTACTACATACATTGTGCGAGCTAGACCATAGCAGAGCCATAGTTGAATTACATCACCACTAAAAAGGACCTTATGATCATTCTTTTTTTTACTCCAAAAATTTAGGAATTATGTTCTAGGGTGTAATATTCATTTACACTTATCATAGCATCATTAGATTCCTTATGAATAAACCAAATATTAGTCCACATTTGATGTAATGGCTAATTCTTTTGTAGGAATTTGATTTGCACATGATTGATCATAAATAGGAAAAGAACATAGTCTAGATTATGAATTGATAACAAAGGGAAAGATATCTGCCTTGATGACATTCCTAATGATCACATTTGCAATGCCGTCTTTAACAGCATGAAGGGATGTGATTACCCATGGTACACAAACATCCTTAATTACTTGTTTGTCCAAAAAACTCCTTCAAGGTGGAAAAAATAAAAGATCCAATGATTCCAACACCACATGAGGCCTTACTTGGTTGTCAAAATACATCTTTACAAAAGATTCCCTAATGATATTGTAAGATGGTATGTTCCTAAAGAGAGTCAAGACACCATCTTGACTCATGCACACCATGGTGTGTGTCGTAGACACTATACTAGAAAGAAGATCATAACAAACTTATTCCTCATAGGTTATTTTTAGCCCACCATGTTTCATAATGATTAATAATTTGTGAACTATTATTATAAATGCCAATAAGAGGGATATATGTCCTCATGTATGAAGAGACAAAAATGATAAATCCAACCATCAGAACCCTTCAATGTATCAAGGATTGACTTTATTGATCCCATTTCTCTAACCTCCAATGACAAAACATACATTATTATATGTGTGGACTATTTCATGAAGTGGGTAGAAGTAGCTATTATTAAAGACTAATCAAAATCCACCTTGTAACCTTCCTTTACAATGATATAATACATAGGTTTGGTGTTCCTAAGATCATAATCTCCAATAATTGTACATAATTTACTAGTAAGGTTTTCAAGAATTCATTGGAATCTTGTGGAGGTAATCATAAATTGACTTTCTTGGATCACCCATAGGTCATTGGCCAATTAGAGATCACTAACTATGAGATTGTTAGCATACTTAAGAAAATAGTTAGCAAATATAGAAGAGATTGGGCCAACAAGCTTAATGATGCTATTTGGGCCTATCAAACGATATTAAAGGATCTTGATGGGTACATATTGTTTGATTTAGTGTATGGATAGGTTTCATGATTGTCTATTTATCTTAAAATAAAAAACTTAAGTAGCCTAACTAAGTTTCATATGACCTTGGTTTCTATGTAAACATGGAGATTGATTAACCTGAACCTTCTTAATGAGAATCATAAAATTACCTTGATATGTAATGAGTCAAAAAATTCTTACAATAAGGCTCTCCATGATGTTCATGCAAGATAATTTAATTTCAAATCTAGCAACAAGGTCCTCTATTTTAATCCATCATACTTATTCCACTTGGAGAAATTTGAATTTCAGTGGAAAGGACCTTACATCATCCATACCAATCATTAATCTAGTGCTATGAACATATAATATCACGATGAGCCAAATAAAATCATCCTAGTAAACAAGTAACATCTAAAATATTATTAAGATATCATTCATCTCTGAGAGAATCTAGTACTTAATCTTATATTTTGCACTCAATGGTTTATCAATTGATAGATATGGATTAGTTGTGGGAGAGAAAACCTCTATACTATGTCAAAATTTTCTTTTTTTCTATGTTGTTTATGTGCTTTAATATAGTTGGTGTTCTTAGGTAGGAAGATTTACATTTTTTAAGCTTAATTATAAATTATTTTTTATCTTTTCTTTTATTTAAGTATGTTCTTTGTATATGTGTAGAAAAATCAATTAGTATGCTTCATGAATGCTCACCTAATACCCAATGGTGGATGAGTGAATTATAAATATTATGATGATGCAAGAGTGCTAAATGGGTTCAACATGAAGCTCTAACTAATGGAATGCCCACTTAATGAAATTTATTCACCCATTTTTCTTCTATCTATCACCAATAAACTAGGCTCAAATTTAGTGAGGAGCTTAGACTCATGTTGTAAGTTGTTGAAGCTACTACCATGAGAACTATAGGTAAGTAATAAACCCATACCTTAGGGTGTGAACTTTGAAATCTTGGACAGGTGCTTGGTCACTAGTAAGAAAAGGATGTTTCATCAAGATTTCTTGTAATAACTGTAATGGGCCTAATCAATGTAATTGAATCAAGGTGCATGTACTTATCATTCTTAATTACCTTAATCAGAAGATACTCTTCTTGTACATGAAAAGAAATGCAAATGAAGAGATAATGGGAAGAGCAATGTTATTCTAGGCTCTTTGATCTATGAAAATTGATATTTCTACCATCCTGGATCGATCCTACAATCACTCAAAGAAGATCAAGATGAAAGGTTGAACTAATGCCCACACAAGTATGTATGAACTCAATCAAACATGCTTATCATATGTTCAACCTATTGTATAGATTACTTAATTCTCAAGTATGATGATCTAAGACAATCTCTTGTTTCATTTCTACCCAGGAATAAGGAGGTCTACAAATATCTCTATTATTAGGCTTCAATTATATCAAATGTTTCTTATACCAAAATATTGATTAAATTATTCTTAGGGATAAAGATCAAAAATCTTGATCTACGCCATTACCCTACCTATCATGAGGTACTCTTTGCCCTAGTCATGAAAATATAATCATTTCTGGGATTAGAATCATTTAGCATAACTAGAAAGATTGATGAGCGGTTTTCAAAACATCAAATATAGGAAACCTACTATGCATACATGCATAAATGGAGGAAAACCAAATCAAATTCTTAACTTCTAGATGACCTATAACAAGTTATCTTTGTTGAGTCTCATCAAATGATTAGGCCATAGAATAATTAAGGCTAGATGGCACTAATAGTGGCAAGTGAGATCTTATGATAGGAAAAAAAACTTGGAGGTCTATCCCTATTATGTGGATGAGTAATAGTAAAGGGACATAATAGTAGATCTTTTAGGAT
This sequence comes from Gnetum montanum, assembly GCA_015680685.1. Taxonomy (NCBI): domain Eukaryota; kingdom Viridiplantae; phylum Streptophyta; class Gnetopsida; order Gnetales; family Gnetaceae; genus Gnetum; species Gnetum montanum. The sequence goes on along the minus strand of MNCI01023250.1, from coordinate 762,776 downwards.
GTGTAGGAAACACTTATGTACTCCCATGAGCTAATTGAAAGATTGGCTAGGGATCTAGTGGTGTTACACTCTTACTTTCTTTCTCTTGTCCATCAATTTATTCTTCATCTTTCTCTTTTCATTTTGGTGCATTATTATGTATGGTAGGAAGTTGATTAAGAAAAAATAAGGATGATATTTGGCCATCTAAAGGGATGGACTCATATTTGATGTTGATGTTGCACTAGTTGTTGAAAATCCATGAGTTTTCCATTAACAAGTTTTATAAGGGTAAGAAAGGCAAGTTGCCTACTATGGAAAGGACCCACTTGTGAAACCTTTATGGCTTGATATTATAGGCAAGTGAACTCATAAGATGATGGTGGTTTCATGGCATAAGGCACTTGATTGATCTTCCACTTATGTGGTTGTGACTTTATGAGCTTTAGGTTTAATAATGACAATCTATTTCCATCTTACCTCACTTATGCCTATTATTCAATTCTTTGTATCATATTTACATTCCATTTCTTCAAACCCCTCTTTCTAATTCTTGGATCTTGGAAATGATAAAATTCAATAATATGATTCAAATTCAATAAGCTTAGAAGTCATCCAAGGTAACAGTTTAGTGTTTTAGTCTTCTTACTCTCCTTGTGGCTTATTTAGTTTAATCTTCAACATTTTAAATAATCTTGATACCTTATTTAAATCCCCAAAGAATTGACAGAGTGAAAAAATTCCATGAGAAAGGTAATTTTGGTGCCTTTTTCTTTTTCTTTTTCTTTTTCTTCCTTTTATTTGGAGGGGAAGGGGAAGTGAGGGGAGGGGGTATTGATGCATACCCTATGTCAATGTAGGAGTTCTTATACCCATATTTTAGCACACCTCCCCCCTATGCCAACAAACTCATATAAATGAAGGCTATGATCCAAAGTTCTTCACATGTATTTTTCTTTCCTTCTTGTTTTTGTTTCTTTGATTTGATGCTCCAAACAAGCCAAACTCTACCAAATTTTTATTATGAGTTGGATCCTTAGGATTGTATTTCATATGTTTCTTCATATTCTTCCCATGAGCATTCTTTGTGTGGTTTAAGTCTAGTGTCTTGTCACTTAGTTATGGAGGAAAGACATCAATTTGAGTATGTACTTAATAATTTTGATGATTATTAAAATATTTCTTCTTTATTTTTACTTACCCATATATACCATGATCTAATAAGTTGTGATTATAGCTTTCTCATTTTCCAAGAGTTATGCTTATTGTTATTTCGATGCATATTTTTTACAACCATAGTATGATGATTAGGAGACTTGTTTAATTTTTAGCATTTTTCATAGCTCACAATGCTTAGGAAATTACATTTATGATTCCATAGAATAATAAGAAAAGAGACTAAAATATCTCAATGCTCAGTATATGATCTTGTGATAGAACCATAAATCCTAGAGGAGGAGGAAGAAGAACATCAATTCCTAAGTTTAGAGCTTGCACATGCAAGACCTTGATTAAGAAAGAGATATGCAAGTAGATCTTCATGTTCTTAATTTTTGAATTGAGCATGTGCTTAGCAACAATCTCCTAAACAAGCACTAGAGAAGTTGACAAGTAATGATCTACAAGTAAATGATGTATAAGAAGGTGTGGGTACAAATGATATGCACCATAGAACCATCCATAAGGAGAAGAACTATCATTAGTTCCTAGAGCTTGGTCCACTTGAACTCAAGGGGATATTACATAGGACAACTTTTCATGATTATATCACCTAGTCTTTCACTTGTTACTAATATGAGGTACAAGAGTTCTATCTTAATCTTGTAGCAGATCGTACCATGTCATTCATGGATGGAATTTTGATGCCCATATCAACATGGACAATTACAAGAGTTATGGGATTTCCTAATGAACCAAGCAATAACTAGATCAAGCACTCAAAAAACTAATCTCAAATTAATAATAGATATTCTTCAAAAAATCTTTAACATGACTAACAAGGATGGTAGGATGTCTAAACTTTCATTGATATAAAACACTATGTATAAGATTTTTATTTGCAACTGTATGCCAACCAAGAAACCATTGAGCATCTCTACTAGAGGGACTATGATTATGATAATGATGAGAGGGCATTGTATTATTAATATCTCATATATTATTTTTAAATCATTAACTCAAAAGATCAAGGATCTAACTTAGGAAAGAAGGAAGGTGTTTGCCTTTCCAAGGTCAATTAGAAAACTTTCTGAGTTGGAAAGCATACTTAATTACCTTGGGAGTCATAAGGGAGGATCTCCTAGCATTTTCTCCTTCCTTATTAAAGTATCCATCCATGATTCATTATGGGAGCCTAATTTAGTCTCACATACATGTATTAATAAGAAACATTGATAACATGGTGTAGAATAAACCTATAAATATGTAGACCAAAATCAAAATTGCTAAGGTTAACATGGCCTTCTACTTGAGGAAGTTATGATGAAGTTGCTAAGGTACAACAATTGGAGGATCACTTGGAGATCATTATACTATTGTTACTTGCACCTTCAACTATCATAACCAACATATGAATTGAGCACTTGTAGTTTGAACTACTCAAAGAACAACAAGTTGGGAAAGAATCCATACTCATGAAAGATGATCTAGAGAGGTAAATTAGAATGTTCGAGCATCATTCTAAGGAGTGGAAGAATATGAGCTAGAAGAATTAAAAATAAGTACTTACTCTCTTCCACTAGGTATAGAGACTTAAAGATGAAAGTCAAATCATGGTCCAATTTTGGGATAAGTATCTTTGTACTAAGAAAGCATTGAAACTTGCAGTAACATCTAGCTAAAAAACAATTTAAGAAACCAATGAGCTCAAAAAGATATGCATGATTCAGTAGATAGCCTAGGATTTTAAGGTACATAGATTTCATAAATTGTTAGCTCTTCTAAACTAGTGTAGGAATGGAGAGAGGTAACAGATCAAAGAGAAATTTAACACCTTGCATGCCAAACTCTATCAAATGGCCACAAGCAAGCTAACACTACAGGAGAAGCTAAACCTTCTAGAAAACATGTATATCCTTCACCATGAAGAAGTAATCACAATTCTTGAGAGGAGACTCAAGGAAGAAAAGGAGGATGTATAAGTAGAGAGAAGGAGATATATTCATGTCGTTCAAACTTCTACAAGAAGACCACTCAATGAATTAGGATAATGGCACACTAGGGCATTGATCAAGTTGGAGATTGCACAATGTGAGCTCATGCAAGTAAGAAGGTACCATGACCAATTCCAAGTAGATGCAGAGGAGTGTAGGAAAGTGATACTACATGAGTAAGAATTGATGTAGGAAAAAAAACAAGAAATTCTAGGCTAGTATGATAGATCTCAAAACATAACTATAGAGATTCCACATATTCCCACCTAGTACTTTCTATTTCTTGAAGTACCAAATAGACATTTGAAGGAAATCTTGTCTTTAGCCATCACCCTTGAGCACTTATTAGTGAAGTGGCTTGCATTGTATTATAGTCATGATCAATTTCACATGCATTATATTATAGTCATGATCAATTTTACATGTGTAAATCCTACTCATGAACCTTGTCATGTCTCTAATCCCTATTTTTTTTATTTTGGAATGTTAAAGCTATTAACCTAGCTTTACTTAATTATGGGAGAATGATGAATCATCTAGTGGTATTTTGTAAGTCAATTGTGAGTCTTGGACTTAGGAAGTGTTATGTACACCTTGTGTTTGTAGTTCTAGTATGTATAGTTGAGACTCATGTCTCCCAGGGATGCATCCTTGCTTCTTGTAGCACACTTTTTGTTGTGTTCATGTTTTAAGTCACGTAGGCTATTTATGACTTTATTCTGACATCCTAAGGGCCTTACAACATGTTCCTTTAATTTACAACTTTCACCTTAGAATTGTAAATATGCTGTTGGAGATAGAAAGGATGCATTGACATCCCTACATCACATGGGGGCATCAAAATATTCCTTGCCTAGTCTCACTTGTCTTATTTAGCCTAATGTGTAATCCAAAATTGCCAATATATGTTAACAAACCCTTTTTGACCCCTAGGCATTAATGAATCTAAACTATTACATGGTAAAAACTACGAATACCTAGGTTGAGATCTCATTTGATGTCTTGGTCATTGTATGTTTTCTTAGGCTTTTCTCATCTAGTTTTAAGTGAAGATCTTCTCCTCTCTTGGGTAAGTTGATTTCCTTCTTATTTTATATGAGTTTTATGTCATTTCTTTTACAAGTGTATTTAGACTTTATGAGAGTACTATATAGCGTGAAACCATTTGATCAATGTGAAGTCTAATGTTATGCATGATGAATAAAGCTCATGATTTTTCCTATGTTTTATGACTTTGATCGCTTAAACTATAAAAACACCAAAAATACAATTCTCATGCTTATCATACATATTAATTAATTAATTAATTTGTATATTAATTAAGAAAATTGTTTCTTCCTTATCCAAGCAGGACATAACTATATGATATGGTGTTAGACCATCAAGATTATGACTAAGAGCCATTTTATAATTTTTTTGTAAGATGTTGTACCTATCCCTTAAGGGATTGCAACACATGAGTGTGTGCATGTATGAGCATTATCACTTATCTTGAGAGGGATTATAATGCATATGTATTATTTATTATTTTATTATTATCTTTATAAAATTCATAAAAATTATAAATACTCTCTTCTCCTACTATGTAAATATGGGTTTCTCATGTATTATATGTATTATAACATCTTTTATATCTATTAAATGTAACAACATACATGAACATTCTTGGAAATCTACTCAACATTGTATTCAAAGTTAATGACTAGATCACATTGTGTTTGGTATGATATAATTCCATTAGTCATGGATGGTGAGATTCCTATTAAAAAAAAGAAAAAAAATGAAAAGTACAAAGACCAATATGTGTGTTCAAGCTCACCACCTTAAAATCCATCTTTAATTAAAATTTATGGCTAAGACTATCGTAGTGGTAAATCCTTAGATGCTACACATTCACCGTAGGGTGAACAACAAGCTTAATATTCCATAGAACTTCCAAGGACTTCACAAGTTTAACAAAAATTTATGATGCTCCCACAGGACATCCTCACATACTCCTTATGGAAGAAGTAAATTGATAAAAAATTGAACCTATCATGGTTACAATGTAGATCTCCTCTTAGTAAGAATCTATGCTCTATGAAGCTTCCAAAATTACAACAAGAATGAGAGTATAGGATGGATGTTTCTACAAATTAGATCTACAAAATTTATGCACATTCTAGGGCTATATAATGAATGGAATAGAAAGTCTTAGATCCATATTCAAATATGCATGATACAACAATGAGAGTATAATGACTTTGATCAACATGTACACATGAATAAATCAAAGAAAATTGAATCATTAGGAGAATGATGTAGCAATGATGGTTCAACCCCTAATAATGCTTCAACTCTTACAAGATCTAAGCCATAACAATATGTATAATCTAAATGGATTAAGCTAATTATTATCTTATATTACTTGGATAATCAAGATACGAAATCATTTTTTATAATCGTTGCATCAATGTAAGTATCCTACTAAGAACTAGAGTTTCAAAATGACTACAAGCTACTTTTTTATTTCCTTCAATAGCTACCTAGTATTTCCCAAACAAAGCTTGGACATCCACACTAAGAAGAAAAAGGTTTGTAATGGATGTCTGGTATAAGTTGGAATTTCCATCTTAAGATCTACTTCTACTCTAGTCAAGCATCCATACTTTGGCTCAAACTTCTACCTTGAAGACTAGGATATCTAGGCCAAAAATTGGGATGTCTAGTCTAGGTGAGAGTTGACTCCTAAAATCTACTTGATCCTTATGTAGATGTCTACAATAAAACCTAGATGTATAGGTTTTATCCAAGGTTGATAGAAAATGATTTTAACTTGGTTAATCCTTGCCTCCACATACCTTAGAATTCTCGATTCAACATCCTCAACTTCTACTTTATCTAGGTTCTCAACAACTTGGTCAAATCATCTTTCTTGATCTTTAGTCCTTAGTTTGACCTAGGACTATAGAAAATTGACTAAAAATAGTTTCTTTGATTCTTTTAATCATCCTACACATGTACATAAAGATACAAACATGCATCTTCATTCTTTGAAGTTTAACACATCAAAATCAAACAAGAACAATCAATAAGTTTTTCACCTTCAACTCAACAACTTCGTAGCTTTGATACCACTTGTTAGAGACTAGAAGAAAAATAAATTCCCCAAGAGCTATTTGCAATAGAAATTTCAACTTCAAACTCAGTGATTTTGGAGTGGTAATTCTATAATATCATGAGTCATAGAATATAACCACGAGTTGTGATGACTAACTATGGTTCATAGTCAAGTGGTGTTATTTTACCATAAGGTAACCATAGGTTGTGATTTTCCAAATCATAGAAAAAATTAATTTTAAGTAAACCATGAGTGGATCACATTTCATGGTCTAGTCATGGTGAATATGTTGACCTCTTGGTACCCCTTCTATAATTGAAACTTATCCACAAGTGGAGCATGAGTTGTAGAGCTTCTAAAAAATAAATGAGTGGACCATGATTCATGGTGAAAAGAAACTTTTCACCACATGTTATGGTGAGATTGTAATCCCTAAAGATGGTTTGCTACAGTTCTTGGCTTTTGAAAATTTATAAAAATTCTTACTACAAGTCATGATTTGGTTATGATAAGATCCTGGTTTTGTAAGAAATAGAGGAAAACTCAAAAAATGAATTTTAAATGTAATTTAGGTAAATATGATAACTCAAACCTTATAAAAAAACATGAAAATATGTTTCAAATTCTCTTCACAAGTTAATGCAATCTTGGATTGAAATTAAAACATCAACTATATCTCCAATTCTTCATGTGCAACATGCACAAAACCCATGAAAACATGCATAAACCCTTGAATCCTCACTCAATTAATGTCAAATGCTCTTAGAAACTCATAATAAATATGAGGGATGATACAAACAAGCTAGAGAAGCTTGGCATAAGCTCATGCAAAGAAATAAATGAAATTTTATAGGTAATAAACATAAAATATGTTGAAACCTTTTAACATAAACATGAAACAAGAGAGTAAATGACTTAAATCTACAAGTTGGAAGTAAATCATATGAAAAAAGGTATCAAACAACTTCTAAATTCTTCAGTAATTCATTAAAAACATGATAACATGAAATTAACTTTAGAAACTTAAAACATGAGAATTTATGTGAAAAACTTGTAAGAATGTATGTATATGTGGGAAATTATAAAAGAAGAGCATGTAAGAACTTAAGAGTGAACCCATCGAAATGGAATTTACTCCTAAAGATATGAGAACCATACTCCAAAAATGCAAAAAAGAAAAAGGGTTGAAGCTAGAAGAGCTTTAACAAAGCACAAAATACTTTCATAAGAACACTCATAATTGAAGGAAAGGGAGAGCCTCTATTCTCTTCAATTCAACAATAAAAGCCTAGTTACAATGGGATTTGTTTACTCCTATTTATAATTTCTTTAGTGGATCTTGCTTAGTTGGGCATGGATCTTACATGAAGGCTCTTGAGCCCTTCTTTCTCTTTTTAGATATTTGTTCACACCCTAACCATCTAGAATCTTTTTTCTTCAAATAAATACAATTTTAACACTTATTACATCAAAGTAAGGACATCAACATGAAAAGGAACTAATACCACTATATCCTACTTGACTCAATATCAAAAAGAAATGAAAATAGTGGAGTTAGAAGCACACATTTATACTATTTATAATACAAGATAAGAATCTTGCACTATCACCATAGATCCTCGCAAAGATTAGTGTTATGCCGCTACTTGCATTGCTTAGATAGTTATTGTAATCTGTAATATATGTAACATAGTGGTGGAAAACTAGGAGGAATTTCATATGGACTCTTCTATTTGAGAATCCATCATAGCCAATAGTCACATGTTAACTAGAAATCTTCATTTGAGTTTGGATTAACTTAAAGATTAGTGCACATACTAGTTACATGGATGCAACATTATTTTCCTTGATTATCTTGTAATTAAATACCTACTAACTATTAATGTGTGATATTGTAACAAAAAATTTGTATAATCTACTTTTGTTGCATAGTAATGCTTAACTACTTCATTGAATTTATAATTATTTTACATGAGATGAATATACTTTTTTTTTAATAATGTTTTTTTTCCTACAAACATAATGAAATTCCTAGTGATGCAATGTCTAGTAGATGTTTCTTTAATTAAAATATAATAAAATTTCACTTATCTATTAAAAATGTAGTATTTTTGATGAAGTGTATTTTCTCTAGCTCCGATACCAGAGCCTTCATATCAAATACCTAATATCGGGGACCAATATGTAATGTTGGATATTCGATATCACAGGATGTGTGTCCACCTATAAATATAGCACTTGGGTGCATGGTTTGGAGTAATCTTTTATCATAGTGTAGCAAAGCTCTTATAGGATTTCTTTCCCAAAGTTAGAATATTTTCCCAAGTGCCTATAGTAGGAGTCATTGAGTATACAGATCATTATTTAAGCACTATTGTACCTAAGCATGGTAGTGTGTGCAGTAATAAAGATGAGCTTTTTGATAAACCTTGTAGCACTTTCGCTAGATTAAATATTTTCTTCATGCATTTAATGTTTCATGCACTTTTATTTAATGATTTTAAGTAATTAAGCTAGATCAAATAGTAATTATTTAAGCACATAAATATGACTACTTCAAGTGTGCACATGACACTTGGTAATCCTAGTAACGCTTAATGTTTGGTAACCTAGTAGTGTTATACATGTTTAGGATGTGTATGAAGAGTGGCACTAGATGCTTATGTTAGGATTAGTTAGACATTGGTTAGTTAGTTAGATTAAATTATTAATTAAATTGTTTCATTCCTTTCATCCTTTATTTTAAGCATCCAAAACATAAAACCTAAAAATAATATGCCTCAATTACACTTAACCATACCTTTGCATATCACAAGTGTAATTGGGAAGACAATGGATAACTATTAGGGTAAGTTCACTTCTTAGATGTTAATGTACCAAAAGATAAAGAATCCATGAAATTCGACTGGATAGCACATGAATACTTAGTGATTCATATGATTGAGCATAGGGGTATTTGCCCCTCATCATTGGTGCCATTGTCAAGGACTCTTTTTGTTTGAAACATTCACTATCTAGGCATAGTAAAAATCATTTACATCATTGGATGAACCCTAAGGTCAAAATCATCATCAAAATAAATATAATAATTGAAGCACACTAATATCTTATTCTAATTGCAAAATTATTCTTCTAATAGGCATGATGATACTAGTCCACCAATGCCTTAAGAATGTAGGATGGTATATAGCCATCTAAATGAGTATGTGCCTAACTTCACCTTTATCCTACATCAAGATGAAGAACTATGGTGGCAAGATATGAAGGATACCATTGTAATGCCTTTTGATTAATCTATGCTTGGGATGCTATTCAAAACTCTTAAAAGGTTGGGCATCTAGGATCTTCAAGAAGAGTACATTGTGCATGACCATGACTATCAGGACAACCATCCCATTGAAACATAATGTAAGAGAGATTGACACCAAGAGAAACACCATGAGGTTGTGAAGGAAACCTGGTTTGACAAACCTTTGTTCCTACTCAACCAAAACAACAATGAGGATCCCCTCTTTAAGAGTTCTCAACATGAAGACTCTCCACCCCTTGATATTGGTGATGGAGATGTGAACTTGAATCTACAATCAAAAATCAACAATCCAAGTTCAGGCAAAAGTAGGAGTCAAAGTAGGGGTTTGGGAAAGCATTAAGATGATAAGAAAGATGATGAATGTTATTGTGAAAAGAGTAGATGAGGTGGTGGTAGTCCTTCTCCCTCTTTGCCCTCTTCATCTACACCTTTTTCTTCCTCTTATGGTTCTGAAAGATGCATAAAAAGAACAACCATAATGAAGGCAAACAACAAGACAATGATAATCATAAAGACCATCATGAATGAAGGGGTAGTAGAGGACATCATAGGCATCATCAATATTTTCATGATTCCTATGCCTTACAAAATATTAAAAATGGTTGGTGGAAATTAAAGCTATTTCCTAGGACACTCATCAAGGAAGAAGAAAGCTAGTATCGATCCTTGGAGCTAGAATCCATATGTAGGTGGAGTACAATGCTAAATTTTTTCAATGATAAATATGAGATGTACTATCAAGTGTCTAATCTGAGAAGGCAGATCCAAGGATGGAAGAAAGGAATACCTGAACCCTTAGACACAACCATGGACAGATATTATTCTCTCATACATTAATGCCCTAGCCATGGTTATTCTCAATGGGAACAACTTCGCCACATCATAAATGGACTCAAATTAGAAATGAGAAGAGCTCTTGGAGTCTATGCCCAAGGGAGACTATCATAATTAAGAGTCCATAAAATCCAAAGTCTAATAGAGTAGGTAGCAAAATAAGAAGAAGAGCTAAGAAAATAAGAAAGGGCAAAAGAATATAATAGGAATCCTTTCATTAGAAAGAGGGAAGTCCATGTCTATGATAGTGAGGAGGAGTCACCACTTGATGAGGTGGTGAATAGAAAGACCTTGCCAATCCAAAAATATATGTCTAAAATTTTGGCCAAGGTAGATAAAATGTGGGATTCATTGGATGAAAAATTCCAAACTACTCTAAAAATTTTAGAAGAATCAAGAGAGCAGAGTAGTGATCATGACCACAGGAGGTGGAAAGCAGCTTAACATGTATACCAAAGGGGCAAGGGTAAAGCTACTATAGTAGAAGAAGTTGTGAAGACTAAATCAAATGATGATGGTGGATATGACATCTACCATTATGAACATCCTAGGGGATGTTGCCCCATTGTGTCACAATTGCAGGAATTAGGGGTGTACACACTGAATCCTAGATTGGCAAGGAGGTCGGTTCCCAGAAGATTATCCTATCCTCAAGGTAATCCTAAGTAGTTCCATCAATAATAAAACTACTATTCAAGTGGAGCTTCATCACAACTGTATGAGCAGTACCAATACTGGTAGCATCCATAGTCATTGGGGATGCCACCACTAAGGAAGTAGTACCCTTACCAACAACCAAATCCATATGGGTACTATGTTTAGTAACCCATTTCTCTACATGACTCTTCTACTCACACCACCTTTCAACATCACGACTACCCTCCATAATATTATACAACTCATTCTTCATCTACTAGAGGGAAAATCCCATATTCCTATCATCCTTCTCATCTTTCTACATATGCCCCTCCACTGTTAACCCAGTTATCACCTACTCTGTCAATGCAAGAAGATATTTCACCTTGACTACCACAACAAAATGCAATGAGGGCTATTAACTTATAGTTATCTCCTAACCCAAGTGGTTTATAAACTAGACCATGAAAATGGCCTTTCTTCACAACCAATAGCCCAACTAAACCATACATGTAGTTGGCAACCCTACTTCTTCACCTCCCTCTACATCTAATCCATTTGAGTTCCCTTCAAACCAAATGCCTCCCAAAGTGCATATCATCATGTTAACTCATATGGTAACCAATTGGATAAAAGCTAGACACCTTCCTAGGAAACTATCTAATCCTAGAAGTTTTTTTATTTACCTTCAAATCACTAGGAATGAGCATTGTAAGGCTCTTCTAGATTTAGGTTCTAGTGTTAGTCTAATTTTCCATGAGATGTATAAAGCCTAGAACCTGCCTCCACTCAAGAAGAGCAACATTCATCTCAAGTTGGCTAATTAGTCCATCATTATTCCCTTGGAACTAGTAAAGGACATTGCGATCATCATTTATGTGTGATCCTACCCCATCAATTTCTTGGTTATTCGAGTGAACAATTGCAAGGTAGAATTTTCAATCATCATGGCAAGGGATTAGATGATCACTATTGATGCACGATTAGGGATCCAAGATCTTTTCCTTGAAATCTCTAAAAAAATTTGTTTGGAAAGATCAAGAGGAAGAAAGTTCTATGCATCATGTATAATAATACTAGGTGCAACTATGTGCAAACACTACGGATCATTAATAAGGTATCTATCAAATCATGTAGTCAGCATGCTAATATATTTAAAATTCAAAGGCACCTACATGCAGCAACCACAAAGTAAAAGGACACCCAATGGCTGATAGTTCATCCTAAGAGTAGCTCAAAACTTTGCATGGAACCTACTAAGAGCCTAACATGTGCCTACGTCAAAGGCATGGATGAATTGAAGCAAGTTCATCATCAACTCTATGATGACGAAAATGATGATACCTATTGGGGAGAGTTGGAAATCCCTATAAATTTTAAACAAGAGCCCTTAGAGTTGAAAACTCTACCTGTTGGCATAGAATATGCATTCTTGAAAAATGGGAAGTTGGTAATAATTAATGAAAATATTACTCCTAAAAAAAAGGAAATGTTGTTTAATGTGGTCAACAGATGACCAACAACCTTTTCTTAGTCATACCCTAAACTCATAGGGATTGATCCTAGTATATGCTAGTAATGCATCTACACTAATCTGGCCATGAAGCCAAAGAGGCAAGCATAGTAATGATTGAACTCCAAATTGAAGTAGATCATCAAAGAGGAAATTGAATAACTCCTCCAAGTTGGGTTTATCTATCCCATTGTAAATAGTAAGTGGGTTAGCCCACTCGTGATTGTGCCAAAGAAAAATGGCAAGTGGCAAGTCTACATCAACTTTTGGCTATTGAATATGGAAACCTTCAAAGATCACTTTCCATTGTCATTTGTGAATGAGATGTTGAACACAATTTCTAGGCATTGCTATTACAGTTTTTTTTTCAATAGTTATAGTGTCTATAACCAAATCCAAATCATGCCAAAGGATCAATCCAAAACAACATTCATGAGTCTATGGAGGACTTTTGCATATCAAAAGATGCCTTTCAACTTGTGCAATGCCCCTACCACATTCCAATGTCTGGTCTTGAGTATTTTTTAGTAGCAAATCAATATCTAGGTGGAAGTCTTCATGGATGACTTCTCCACCTATGGGGCTACATTTAAGCAAGCCTTAGACCATCTTAAGTAAGTGCTCAAAGGTTGTGTGGAGACTAATATTTGGCTCAATTGGTAGAAGAGTCATCTAATGGTCTAGGAAGAAATTGTGTTGGGGCATAGAATCTCACAAGTAGGGATTGAGGTTGGCCGTAAAAAGATTAGGGTCATCCAAGGAATTACCCATCAACCAAAAACTGTACAAGACGTTTGGTTATTCTTTGGACACAATGGTTACTATTAAATATTCATAGATAATTTCTCTAAGATTGCAAAATCATTGGTCAAGAAAATAAAGAAGGATGCTCCATTTTTTTGGACTAAGGAATGTGAAAATGCATTCCAATAGTTAAAGGAGAAACTCATAGAAACTCCAATTCTATGAGCACTAGACTAGTCTAGACCATTTTATGTCATGATGGATGCATCAAATTATGCCTTGGGGATTGTGCTTACATAGTTGGATGATAAGAAACATCCATATTATATCCACTGTGCAGTTCAAAGCATAGTGGACACACAACTAAACTACACCAATACAAAAAAAGAACTAATCGCAATGGTATATTCTTTAAAAATGTTTAGGCACTATGTGCTTGGATACAAAGTGTTCATGCACATGAATCATAGTGTGGTTCCCTTCCTAATTAATAAGCCAACAATGAGTCCCCATGTCATACATTATTTGGTGATCTTGTAAGAATTTGATCTTACAATGATAGATTGAAATAAAACTAAGAATGTGGTCGCTAACCACTTGTCTTAATTACGATGGGAGAACAAAGAGAAGGAAAACCCACTATTTGATCATTTTCTTGATGAACTCATCTTTTCTAGGGCTATAACTAAACAATTGCACACTGAGCCTAAATGGTACAATGGCATTCTCACCTATCTCCGTACTCAAGAGGTTCCATAAGAGCTAGACCACTAGAAGAAACAATAGTTTCTTCACCAGGTGAAACACTTCATGGAGATCAACGGGCATCTCTATAAGGTTTGCATCGATGGCTTGGTTTGTTAGTGTGTTCCTAATGCTAATCAATTGCACATTCTCTGGAATACTCATGAGGGTCCTTGTGGGGGCCACTATTTATGAAGACGCATGGCCATTAAGATCCTAATGGCAAGATATTATTGACCAACACTTTTTAGGGATGCTCACCAATTTTTTAGCTCTTGTACATGTTTCCAACATGATGGTAAAATGACCACTTGTATGGAGGAACCTCATTAGTGGATCCAACCACTAGAACCCTTTAACATTTGGGACATTGACTTCATGGGTTCCATCATATCCATGTCAAATGAAAATGCATATATCATAGTCATTATTGACTATTGTATGAAATGGGTAGAAGTAGTAGTAATCACTAACTGTACATCTTCTACTACTACTCAATTTGTATAATGAAATGTTGTAAATAGGTTTGGTGTGCCACGTGCACTAATTTCTAACAATGGAACTCATTTTATAGGCACTACCTTTCGAAATCTCATGCAACACATAAGTGTTAAGCATAAATTAATAACACCTTATCATCCCCAAATCAACAATCAAGCTAAGGTTACAAATATGGAAATCACTAATATCTTAATGAGAACAACTAACAAATATGGAGGGACTGGAGCATAAAACTCAACGATGCCCTGTAGGCCTATCACTCCACCTAGAAGCTCCCTATAGGCTACTCTCCCTATGAGTTGGTGTACAAAAAATTGCCAACTCTTCCTATTCAATCTGAGCTTCATACACTTTCAACAATCTATGACCTTAACCTTAACTTAATTCTAGCACAAAAATAAAGATTAATGAATCTCAACCTACTAAACAAAAATCAATTGGTGGCCCTATCATCTAATGAGCTGCAAAAGGAATTTAACAAAAAAACACATGATCTTAGGATTAGTGATGAATTTTGGTTTGCCAAGCCCCGATATTGGATACTCAATATTGGGTATGCGATATCACAACCTAGATAATGATATCGAATACATAATATTGGGATTCCTATGTTAGCCTATAAATATAGAACTTAGGCACATAGGAAAGTGGAAATTGGTAATTCATTAGTTAGTCATTAGGAGTTGAGAGTCTTTTTGTTAATTTTTAGTTCTTTTCCCAAGTGCATGTTCATAGTGTGATGCTTGTAATTATATGGAATATTTATTCAAGTGTGACATACTTGGACATGCACACAATCAATAATAAAGATTGAGATTGCTCCATCATTGTAGCATTCACTTAACTTTTTTAATTGTTTAATTGTTAATTGTTAATTATTATTTTCTTAGTTAATATTTCTTTATCATCATTTACTATTCCTATTTTTAATGTGGAATGAGTACATCTTAATCACAAACATTTAAGTGTAACTACTTGGTAACCTGGTAACATATCTAGTAGTGCTCAAGTAATGTGCGCTTGGTAACCCCAAAAGTAGTACACGAGGTCCAATATGCATACGAATGATTAAGGATGGATGCTCATCACACTTAGGCTAGCTTAGATTTTATTTTCCATTGTCTATTAGTTCAATCAAGTTATTTCTCATTGACTTTAGGAGTAGCATAGTAATTAGGAATCACATCCTACACCTCACTCTGGACTAAACCATATGTGATAAAGCAAATACTAGTCCATGTGGAAAGACAATGAACTACGATCAATGTGTAACTATCTAGGTTCCACAACTAGTTCATCTGTAGAGTTTGATCAGATTGTGCATACATGCTCATATTCATATGGCTGAGCATAGGGGTATCTTGTTGCTCATCGAGTACTCATTCTACATTAACAATAGGAATAATAAATGATGATAAAGAAATATTAACTAAGAAAACAATAAGTAATAATTAAAAATTAAATAATTACAAAACTAAGTGAATGCTATAATGATAGAGTAATCTTGATCTTTATTGTCAATGGTATTCCTATCCAAGTATGTCACACTCAAACAAAGGTTCCATACAATTATAAGCATCACATTGTGGGCATGCACTTGGGGAAAAAAAAGAACTAAAAATTAACAAAAAGACTCTCAACTCCTAACAATCAACTAATGACTTACCAAATTGACTCCTTTCCTAGGCACCCAAGTGCTATATTTATAGGTTAACATTGGAATCATAATATCATGTATTCAATATCATTACCTAGGCTATGATATTGTGTACCCGATATTGAGTATCTGATATTGGGGCTTGGCAAACTACAATTCATCAATTAGGAAAGTCAAATTTCAACTAGGAGATAAGGTCCTCTACTAAAACCCCATGCACGTACCTTAAAAAACTAAGTTTTAGATGTTGTGGGAAGGTCCTTACATCATTTATGAAACCTTTCCTTCTGGGGCCATGTTAATCTACAAATCTAAGAGCCCAAACAAAAAGTAGCTAGTCAACACATAACAATTAAAACCTTTTCATGAGCTTAAGCAAGCCAGTGCAACAAATGTTTCATCATATGGACAACCACACTTAATCTTTTAGATCTCCTCCTTTCAACTTATTTGCAAGGGAGATGGCCATCCATACTAATCATTATAATGGCGACTTTATTTTTCATCTTTTTTTTTCTAGGTTTTTGTTTTACACCTTGTTATTTTTACAACCTTTTGTTTTGTGCCTTCTTTATCTAATACCTTTTTGTTTTTACTTTATTAATTTTTTCCAATTTTTTTTTACAACATCGTTAGTGCATTTTATTTTTCTTGAATATTTTACAATATCTTATATAGTTTTCTTTATTTTGGTGTGATTTTCTTATTTTGTTCTAATAATAATGTGCCTTATTACCAACTGGGTATAGTGTAGTTTGCTTGATGTGGGCATGTGCTATCTGGTTATTTGATCTTTCATGTCTAGATTCTAGCTTTGAATTTTGTTATTGATAACTAATACATGGTTTCTGTTTCATGAAATAGGCAATGAGTCCACAACATCCACCAATCCATAAACTCTATGATTTTCCTTAAGTAAAACTTTAACAAACTTGTGACCTTGGTAGTTTCTGAACTTGGAAAGGATTTAAAGGTTTGAACAAGGTGTGACATTAAGGGGACTCAATACTTTTTATACTCTTTTACTTGGATGCATGGGTGTTTTCATGGATTTCTTACCATTCCACGTCAACTAATAATAGAAAGTTGAATAAGACTTTGCATGGTGTGGTCCTCATCCAAAAATTCAAAAGTAAACAAAATGATGGAAATTCAAAGTACACTCCTTAGATAAAATAAATAGGCTATAAGCACTAGTTATGGAACTAAAAAGACATGTTAGCCATTCCTGAAGGTCCCCTCTAACTAAGGTAATTTATGACTTCCTACTTTTCTTTTTTCTTAAATAAGAAATAGTGGTTATTTTGTAAGAGCACCCTTATATCTCAAGGGGGTGGACTAGTCTTAGAGTGGCGATGCAAAGGCACTGAACGTGGTTGGTTTTGTTCTAGACTAAAAATGGATTTTATTAGGTAATTTAACCACAAAATTCATGAGGGACTTCATGTGACCTTAATTAAGAACTCCATTCCACTTTCTCTCTCTCATCCATCTATGCTTTCCATAACTAACCTCACTACTAGTGTTTATGTCCTTGTTCAATGTCTTGGTTTGATGTGTCAAAATTCTTAGGTAGTTTCTTCTGGGTTTCTTTACTTAACTTTTCATAACCATTAATCACCCATGGGACCCATGGACTCCTTGGTTTGAGGATATGCAAGGGCAACAAAGGGCATCTACCTACTTTGGAAAGGATCCACTTACATACCTTTTGGTTGAATTAGTTAAGTTCTTTATTGTTAGGCATTCTTACAATCAAATCCTTTTGTATATTCCATCAATGACATCAAATTATGCAGATCTTCATAATTTTTTTCAGTGAAATTCTCTTTTTTATTGTTATGAATTCTTTAACCATTTTCAAGCATTTCATCGCAATTGGGCTTTTTAGAATTTAATAATGGACTGCTTATCCATTTCATCCTATTTTTCAGTCTTTCTACTAATGTTATTAAAAGAATCAATTTTCTATAATCACAACTTAGCCAACTGTAACTACCAACGAGACAAGGTATCTAAAATCTATAAGTTACACATTGCATACTAATTCATGATTTTGTTGAGATTGCAGTGGAAAGTATGGACTAGAGGTGAGACTATCTTCACCAAGGAATCAACAATAGCACCATGTGATGAGGCACCTTCATGATCATTGAATCTTCTCCCTCATTCTTTAGCTGCCAAAGGAGCTGGATGTCAATTTTGAGTAGGGTGTTTAATTCTATTATCATGAAAACATAATTTTGTAAAAGATTGTAAATCCATGCACTTGGGCACTTAGAATCTATATATTTTTTCTGAGTCAGTTTGCATGTTAGTAAATAATTTCATAAATTTCTAATGAGCGATGAGGTACCCATACACCCAATCATACAAATCACTAAGGCATTTACATGTGATCTAGTCAAATTCCATGGAACTATAGTTTTCTAATGCATTAGTTCTTCTATGAAGTGAAATGGGTGTTAAGAACATTTTTTGTCTTCCCAACTACACTTGTGAAGCTCAAGCATATGGTTTAAGTGCAATTGAGGTACATGATTTTTATCATTTCATGTTTTACAAATTTAATCTCTTACAACAAGAATGAAATGTAGAGTAATTTAAAATCTAATTCATTTACTACCTAGCTAGCCTAACAAAAGTACTCGTTCCACTTTCTTAGACACATTCTAAACACATATAGTCCCACTGGGTTACCAAACGTTAAGTGTTTCTGGGTTGTCAAGCACTATATGTATGCTCAAAGTAGTCATACTTGTGTTCATTAACAATTGAAAATTAATTACTTAATTTAAAGGCATTAAAGTAAAGTGCATTAAAGAAAATATTAATCTATTCTTAGTGCTACAAGGATTATCATAAGGGTTCATTTTTATTGTTGTTACACTATTGTGCTCAAGTACATCAGTGCTTGAACAAAGATCCATACACACTCAGACTCCTACTACAAGCACTTAGAAATATTCTAACTTTGAAAAAAACAAACTACAAGAGCTTGACTACACTATGCAAAAACTATGAAAAACTCAAGTAAAAACGTATGAAAATTGTAAGCCCAAAAGCTATATTTATAGGCCAACATATACCCCATGATATTGGATATTTGACATCGCATCCTAGGCTTCAACATTAGGTATCTAATGTCTAGGCTCTAATATCATATACTTGATATTAGAGCTAGTCAAAACATGATTCATCATACCCCTGTGACTGAATGAAAACTCATCCTTAAGTGAAGAAGAGGAGGAACAAGTTTCTTACAAGATATTGGGAAGGTATGGGATTATTGACTAACATACAAATTGACTCAAATGAAAAATATAGACTCTAAGTGTCCAAGTGTATGGATTTACAATCTTTTACAAAATTGGATCTTCATGATTAGAGAAGAGAACATCCTAATCAAAACTGAAATCCAATGCCTCTAGTAGCTGAAGAACAAGGAAGAAGATTCAACAATCATGAATGGTCCTTATCATGTGGTACTATTGCATCATCCTTAGTATAGATAGTCTCACTTCTAGTCCATGCTTCCCACTGCAATTACAAAAAAATCATAAATTAGTATGCAATGCGTAACACATAGATATTAAGTACCTTATCTCATTAGTGGTTACACTTGGCTAGGTGGTGATTGTGGTAGATTGATTCTTTTAGTAGTGTTAGTGGGAAGACTGAAAAATAGGGTAAAATAGATAGGTAGTCCATTAAATTTGAAAAATTTCAAACAAGATGAAATGCTTGAAGAAGGTTTAAGAATTCACAATAGTAACAATAAGAGGTTTTACTAAAAAATGTTGTGAAGATGCACAAAATTGGATGTCAATGATGAGGTAAGCAAATGAATTTAATTATAAGGAAGTCTAAGGGTAAAGAACTTAACTAATCCAACTAAACGATTTGCAAGTGGATTCTCCCCAAAGTAGGCATAGGCCTTTTATTACCCTTACATAACTTCAAACCAAGGAGTTCATGGGCTCCATGGATGATTAATGGTTATGGAAGTTTAAGTGAAAAAACTTGGAAAAAACTATCTAAGAATTTTGACACTTCAAATTAGGACATTGAACAAAAACATGAAACCAACAGTGAGGTGAGACATGGAAAGCATAGGTGGAAGAGAGAGAGTGTGAGTGGAATGGAGTTCTTGATTAAGTTCACATGAATTCCCTTGTGAATTTTTATGGTTAAATGACCTGATAAAATCCATCCTTATTCTAGAACAAAACCAACCACATTCAATGACTTTGCATTGCCATTCTAAGACCAGTCCATCCCCTTGAGACACAAGAGTGTATCTAGAGAATAACCATTGTTCCTAATTAGAGAGGTAAAGAGAAGTAGGAAGGGAGGAAGGGCCTTAGTTAGAAGGGACCTTCAGCCATGGGTAACATGTCTTTCTAGTCCCATAACTAGTGCTTGTAGCCCATTTATTTTGTCTAAGGGGTGTGCTTTGAATTTCCATTGGTTTTTTTTTTCAATGAGAACCACACCATGTAAAGATGTATCCAATTTCCTTTTATTGGTTGACACAAAATGGTAAGAAATCCATGAAAACACATATGCACCTAAGCAAATAAAAATGCACAAAGAATACCAAATCCCCTGAAGTCACACCCTGTTCAATCCTTTGAATCCTTTCCAATTCTAAAAACTACCAAACTCACAAATTTGTTAATGTTTTATTAATGAAAAAGGACTTGCACATTTCTAGAATAAGAAAAACCATAGAGTTTGTAGATGGGTGGATGTTGTGGACTTACTTCTTATTGCATGAAAAGAAACTGTGTCCTTGTTATCAACAACAAAATTCAAAGCTAGAATCCATACAACAATAATCAAACAACTAAATAGTATGTACCCACATTAATTAAATCACACTATACCCAGTTGGAAATAAGATGCTTATTATTAAAACAAGATAAGAAAATCACATANACAAAAAGTTAGAAAATCACACCAAAACATAATAAAAGAAAATATAAAAGAAAGTGTACAATATTCAAGAAATATTAAATGTGCTAATGATGGTGTAAAATAAAAGTTAGAAAAGATCAATAACATGAAATCAAAAAGATGTAAACTAAAGAATGTGTAAAATTAGAAGATGAAAAGCTAAGGAGCTACTTATATGGTTAGCATGGATGGCCATCTCCCCCATGACTAAGTTGATAGGAGGAGATCCAAAATATGGAGCATGGTTGTTCATTTGATGAGGAATTTTTTGTATTTGCTAGCTTATGCTCATGGAAAGGTTTGACTTGTTGTATGTTAATTAGCTATTTCTTATTTGGGCTCTCAAGTTTGTAGATCATCATGGCCCTAGAAGAAAATGTTTCATAAATGATGTAAGGTCCTTCCTACAACATTTGGAACTTAGTTCATTAAGGCATATGTGTGGGATTCTAGTAGAGAACCTTATCCCCTGGTGGAAATTTGACTTTCCTAATTTTGATGTCATGGCACTTTTTGTTGAATGTCTTGTGCAACTCATTAGATGATATGACCACTAATTAATTTTTTTCTAGCAAGTTGAGATTCATTAATCATTCTTTTTGTGCTAGACTTAAGTCAAGGTCAAGGTCATAGGCTGTTGAAAGTGTATGAAGCTCAAATTAAATCGGAAGTGTTGGTAATTTTCCATACACAAGCTCATAGGGAGAGTATCATATAGGAAGTTTCCATGTTGAGTGATAGGCCCAAAGGGCATCATTGAGTTTTGTGCTCCAGTATTTCCTATACTTGCTAATAGTTCTTATTAGAATCCTTGTGATTTTCCTATTGGTAACCTTAGCTTGACCATTGGCTTCGGGATAGTAGGGTGTTGTGAGTTTATGTTTAACCCCCAAGCATTGCATGAGCTTCCAAAAGGTAGTGCCTATAAAGTGAGTTTTATTGTTAGAAATTAATGCACATGGCACACCAAACCTATAAATAACATTTTGTTATACAAACTAAGTAGTACTAGAAGATGTACAATTAATGACAGTTGTTGCCTCTACTCATTTTGTACAATAGTCAATAGTGACTATAATGTATGCCTTTCTATTTGACATGGGTGTGATGGGACCCATGAAATCAATTCCATAGATGTCAAAGGGTTCCAAAGGTTTCTCCATTCAAGTAGTCATTCCATCATCTTGTTGGCAATGTTCACAAGACTAGACATATTGGTGAGCATCCCTATAGATTGTTGGCTAGTAGTACCCTACCATTAGGATTTTAATGAATGTGAATCTTCTAGCATAGTGGTCCCCACAAGGACCTTCATGAGCATCTTGGAGAACATGCAGTTGATCAACATCAAGGACACACCATTAAACAAAGCCATCGACACACACCTTGTAGAGGTGTCCGTTGATCTCCATGAACCATTTTACTTGGTGAAGAAACTATTATTTCTTCTAGTGGTCCAACCTTTGTGGCATCTCTTAGGTGAGAATGCCATCATACCATTTAGGCTCATTGGGCAATTATTCAATTATAGCTCAAGCAAAGAGGAGTTCATCAAGAAACATATCAGATAGTAGGTTCTCCTCCTCTTTGTTTTCCTATCATAACTAAGACAAGTGGTTAGCAACCACATTATCAGTGCCCTTTCAATCTACCATCATAAGATTAAATTCCTGTAAGATCACTAGCCACCATATGACGTGGGGGCTCACTGTTGGCTTGTTCAATAGAAAGAAAATGACATTGTCATTGGTGTGCACAAACAATTTGTATCCAAGCACATAGTGCCTAAACTTCTCTAAAGAAAACACCATTGCCATCAATTCTTTTTTTGTGATGGTGTAGTTTAATTTTTCATCCATAATGCATTGGTTAGCACAATGGATGTAGTATGGAAATTTCCTATCATCCATCTATATAATCATGGCTCTCAAAGTATAATTTAATGCATCTATCATAACATAAAATTATTTATACCAATCGAGTGCTTGTAGAATTAGAGTTTCTACAAGTTTCTCCTTTAGTTGCTAGAATGCTTTTTCACATTCTGTGGTCTAGATAAATTGAGAATCTTTCTTTGTCAGCTCAACCAATCGTTTTGTGATCTTAGAGAAATTTTGAATGAATTGTCAGTACTAGCCAATATGTCCAAGGAATGACTAAACATCTTTGATAGTTTTTGGCTAGTAGGTAATTCCTTGGATTGCCCTAATTTGTTCGAGGTCAACCTCAATTCTTACCTGTGATATTTTGTGCCCTTACACAATGCCTTCCTAGATCATTAGATGACTCTTTTTCCAATTGAGCTATAATTTGGTTTCAACACATCATTTTAGTACTTTCTCAAGGTGGTACAAGGCTTGGTTAAATGTAGCTTCATAAGTGGAAAATTCATCCATGAAGACTTCCATTCCAATCTTGATTTGCTATTGAAAAATGCCTAAAAGCAAGTGTTGGAATGTTCTAGGGGCATTGCATAGACCAAACAACATCTTGTTATATGCAAAAGTCTCTCAGGGACTTATGAATGTTATTTTGGCTTGGTCCTCTGGTGTGATTTGGATCTAGTTATAGCCACTATAACCATCCAAAAAATTATAGTAGTAATGTCCAAATATTGTGTCTAACACCTAATTAAAAAATGGTAATGGAAAATGATCCTTGAATGTTGCCATATTTAGCAGCCCAAAATTGATGCAAACCCATCACTTGCCAACTTTCTTGGGCACAATAATGAGTGGACTAACCTACTTGCTATTTATAATGGGACAGATAAACCCTACCTTGAGGATTTGTTCAATTTCCTTCTTGATGATCTGCTTCAATTTAGGGTTTAATAGCCTTTGTGATTACCTCTTTGGCTTCATGGCCAAATTAGTGTAGACGCAATGCTAGCATATCTTAGGATCAATCCTTGTGAGTTCAAGATATGACCAAGTAAAAGTTGCTGACCATTTTTCCAAGTACATTCAATAGCATCTTTTTCTATTTTGGAGTAAGATTAGCATTGATTATGACTAGATTCCCATTTTTTAAGAACACATATTCCATTCCAGCTAATGGAGTTTTTAATTCAAGGGGCTCTTGCTTGAAATTTTTAGGAATTTCCAACTCTCCGCAATACATATCATCATTTGCATCATTAGAGACTTGGTGATGAACTTGCTCTAGTTCATCCATGCTTACAACATATGTGCATATTAGGCTCTTAGTCATTTCCATGCAAAGTATGTTATCTCAAAATCAATAGTCAACCATTGGGTGCTCTCTTGTTTTGTGGCTGCTCTATACAAACACCTTTGAATTTCTACTTTTTGTGCACACTACTTGCATGAAGAAATGGATGCTTGTTTCACTGCCCAATGTTTCTACAAATAATTACATCCTATATCATTATACACAATGCATGAAACTCACTTCTTCTCAATCTTCCCCAATGCATTTTCTTTTGATATTTCCAGGGAAAGATCTTTGATACCCATTTTTGCATCAATGGTGCTTAGCCATTCCCTTCCCATGATGATTAGGAAGTCCCTTTTAAAATTTTCCACCTTGATCACTAGGAAATCAACAAGATAAGACCACCCACAAATAGTGATTGCAATGTCTTCTACTAGTCCTAATGGAACAGTGATGAACTAGTCTGCCAATTCTAATCTAATGTTACTCTTCTTTAGAGGAGGTAGGTTCCATGTAGTGTATATCTCATGAGAAATTAGATTAACAATTGAACCTGAGTCAAGAAGAGCTTTGCATGGTTCATTCCCAGCAATCTACAAGTAAATAAGAGGACTTCTAGGATTTGCTAATTTCCTAGGAAGGTTTCCAACATGAATCCAGTTAGATATGACATAAGTAACCATCACAATATGGATCGTAGGCAATGTTTGTTTTGAAGGGGACTCAAACATATAGAGGAAGATAGAGGAACAAGGTTGTCAACTGTAGGTGTATTTCAGGGCTTAGACAGACTATGGGGTTAAAAGAAAGATATTTTCTTTGATTGAGTATTCAACCCACTCAATTGATGAACCAGTTGTAGATTAATAGCGCTAGTAGTGTTGCATTATTGTGGTAGAGCTAGTAGTTTATCCTACATAGGTGGAGTAGGTGGTAGTTGTGTGGAGGGAGGAGGAAGATGTGCAAGAATAGGAGAAGGATAAGGGTAAGAGGTGGTATCCCTTCTTACATGTGAAGAATGGGTTTGATAATAATTAGAAGGGTGATAGTGAGATTGGAAAGTAGAAACATGACTGGAAGAGTCACATGGAGACAAGGGTTGTTAAATGTAGTACCCATATGGATTAGGTTATCTATAAGGGTATTGCTACCTTGGTGGTACTAGTGCCCATGATTGTGGTTGTTTCCACTGTTGATATTACTCATATGGTTTTGGTGGAATCCCACCTGGATAATATTATTGTTATCAGTAGAATTTTCTAGAATTTCCTTGAGAATAGGGTAATATTCTAGATGTTTACTTTTGTGCAAGTTGTGGATACAAAGCGTACACCTTAGATTCCTGTAAGTATGACATGATGGGGTAACATCTCTTAGAATATTCATACTCGTAGACATCACACCCACCATCATCATCTGATTTGGTTCTTGCAACTTCTTCTATTGCAGTAATCTTACCCTTACCTCTTTGATAGGTATGTTCAGCTTCCTTGCACCTTCTGTGCTCAAGAGCACTACCTTGTTCTTAGGACTCTTTAGCAGTTTTTAAGATAGCTTGAAATCTACTATCCATGGAGTCCCATAACTAATCAACCTTGGCTATGATTTTAGATTGAAATTTTTGAAATGGCAAGCTTTTTCTAATCACTACCTCATCAAGTGATGATTCTTCCTCACTATCATAGAATCAAACCTTCCTCATACAAATGGAAGAATCACGATAATACTCTTCTACACTTTCTCTTTTTCTTAATTCATCTTCTTCTTTAGCTACTTGCTTGATTAATCTTTGGATCTAACGTGTGCTTAATTCTACTAGCCACCCTTGGGCATAGACAACAAGGGTTCTCCTCATTTCAAATCGAAGCCCATCTACAATGTGGTGAAGTTGGTCCAATTAAGAATAACCATGGCCAAAACATCCATGCATTAAGGAATATTATCAGTTAATGGCAGCTATCAAAGGTTCATGTGTTCCTTGTTTTCATCCTTGGATCTACCTTTTCAAGTTGGACACTCTAGAGTACATTTGATATTTATCATTAAACAATTCAAGCATTGTACTCCATCATCTAATAGATTTTTCTTATAAGGACTAGTACCAATTCTCCGCTTCTTTAATGAGTGTCCTTTGAAGTAGCTTAAGCTTTTGTCACTCATTCTCTATATTTTGTAAGGCAGATGCATCTTGAAAAGCTTAGAGATGGTTATATGGATCTAAGTTATATCCCCCTTCAAATCGAGGGATATTGTTCATGTCTAGCCTTTTGATCCAACTATCTTTAACACGCCTTGTTGGAATTTGTACTACCTTTTCAATATTAAACATACTTCAAGTAGCAAGCAAAGGCTTATCGAGGCCATGGTTATAGTGCCTACAATGCCCTCTACTACCCCTTCATTCATGGTAATGTGCCTCTCTTAAATGTCCACAACCTTCTTCTTGCCTTGCATGATGATCCCTTCAATTATTTTGGTCCCATCAGTCATTTCAATAACCTCCATCATAGTCTCATCCCCTATAGCTGTGGTCAAAGCCAAAAGAAGATGATGATGATGAAGGTGAAGATGAAGGATGACTAGCATTGTCATAGTGCTTGCTACCACCTCTTCGATGATCGCGGCCATGATCAAAATCTTGTTTCTTATCTGCATCCCTACCTTAACTTGCCTCTTTGGATCCTTCTTTGCCATTGGATCCATTCTTGCCAAAACTTGTATTGTAAATTGTGGACTATAGGGTTTGGTTTTGACCTCATTCACCAAAGTCAAAGAGAAAAACTTCACTAAATGGAAAATCCCTAGAAAAGGGCTCACCATCATCTTTTTGGTACAATAAGAATGGGGAATCATTAAATCCTTTCATAGATTCATGATGTTGTTCTAGCTGTCAATCCTATATATGTTGTGCCTCAATGGGATGATAATCCCTAGCATCAATATCTTGCACAATATACTCAGCATGAAGTTCCTGGAGATCCCATCATGTAAGCATTTGTTGGAGCATTGTAGGAATGGACTGATCGGGTAGCAACATGATGTTGTCCTCCATGTCATGCCATCATAGTTGTTCATCTTTCTACTGACCTAAATCGTCAGTGTAAGGCTAGAAGGTAAACAAACACCAAGAGATCGTCGGGCAGCCACAGCTAACCCTGCCTTTGCTTGAGGGTAAGCTAGAAAAGGGAACAAAGGTAGAGTGCCTTGGATGGTTTGCACGCAAATCAACCAAGGACTTCCCTGAGCGTAAGCTACGGCTAGCGCTAGTGTTATCATAAATGGTGTAAACGGGATGTAAACGGAATGTAAACAGTGACACAAAATGTAAACTGAGTGTACTAAATTATAAATAAAGCTTAAACAGAACTATATTGTAAACAAAGCATAAACCAAAGTAAATAATGTAAATGGGAGGCAATGAACTGTATTGTATTGTTTAATAAAAAGGTATGCACTGGTCAAAGTGTAGCTGCATGTGTGGATGGCAGGTCAAGCACTAAGCCCCAGGATGATGTCTGAAGTGATGTGATGAATGTGAGAAATACTTGGATGCCAACAGTCAGGTGTACCGAGCGCCCAAGGATTGTAGGTTCTGCACTTTCTCAGAATTACCAATGTTTCCAATTTTTGCCTCCTTGATTCATGTGAATTGACAGGGTATTTATAGGGTTGGGCCGAGCTCTGGCACAGAATTTCCAGAATGGAATCAATGGTTGGGAGATGAAAGGAAAGTGGATCTAGTGACATGTATCCAATGGACAGTTGTGTTCAGGTTGGATGCATGCTGGCAAGAGTTGGATGTGTGTCGGCAAGCTATGTTCTTGACCAGGTGCATTGCATTTTACAATTTATGGGTTATTCAAGCCCATGAAAGTACATTTAATTTAGACCATGAGGGCCTGACTATCTCACAAATAAAAATTTACAATGAAACGTACAAGGGAAATTTGATCTATCCTGCTTAAAACTTCTTTATCCCTGAGTTTTTTTTTTGAAATTTTCTGGAAGTTATTGATGCTAAGAATTTTTTGGAGGTTGCTAATGCTGAGAATTTTCTGGAGGTTGCTGATGCTGAGAATTTTCTAGAGGTTGCTGATGCTAAGAATTTTTTGCCATTTTCTAAAATTTTCCTGGAATTTTCTGGAAGCTAGTGATGCTGAGAATTTTTTGTGGATGAATAGTATTTCTGCGAATGAATAGTGTTCACATGGATGAATAGTGTTTATGCGATGAGTAGTGTTTATGTAGATGAATACTGTTTATGCTGTGAATAGTATTCATGCGATGAATAGTGTTTACACTGTGAATAGTATTTTATGCATCCTTACACTATGCAGCATAAGAAAATGTAAACCCAGCGTAATCAACTAAAAACACCTCATTTAAGGCCCGAATTTTGATTTTCTGGAGGCTGGGAGTTGCTGATGCTGAGAATTTTCTACAGATGAATAGTGTTTACGCTGTGAATAGTATTCACGTGATGAATAGTGTTTACGCTGTGAATAGTGTTCACGCGATGAATAGTATTTACGCAGATGAATAGTATTTTACGCTGTGAATAGTGATTTACACATCCTTATGCTATGCAGCATAAGAAAATGTAGCCCTAGCGTAATCAACTGAAAACACTTCATTTAAGGCCCGAATTTTGATTTGTTGGAGGCTGGGAGCTACTGAGGACCTTGGTGAAGGTCATAGGAGATCCTTGTATTTGATTTTGGCCACGTGAACACTTTAGACACTAAAATAGTCATAGGAGATCCTTTGTACTTGATGGAAATAAAATAGTCAGCTAAACACTTTAGACAAGGAGATGGAGTCACCACGTGCAATTTTCAAAGCAGACAGAATCATGAACAGCATCAGTTTCATTAGGGCCCCATGAGATGAATCATGCAACAAGTCTTTGTGGAACAGGAACAACCAACTGCAACATCAGATCTTTTCAAGTTTTGCCTGGTCATCGATGATGTTACCAGTTTATAGTCTTAGTGGACTGTTGTGGATTAGTTTTACATCATAACTCCTTGGACGGTGCCAGTTTAGCATCATAGCGGACGGTGCATTGCTATTTTATAGTCATAGTAGACTGTGAAGAGGCAAACTAGTTTATAGTCTTAGTGGACTCTGGATGCTAGTTTCATGTCATGGCGGACAGATGTAGTAGTTTAGTGTCATACCGGACAGAACTCTGTGGTATCAGTTTTAAGTCATGATCTAGGACTATTTTGTGATATCAATTTTAAGTCATGATCCAGGACTATTTTGTGGTATCAGTTTTAAGTCATGATCCAGGACTGTTCTATGGTATCAGTTTTAAGTCATGATCCAGGACTATTCTGTGGTATGAGTTTTAAGTCATGATCCAGGACTGTTCTGTGGTATCAGTTTTAAGTCATGATCTAGGACTATTCTATGGTATCATTTTTAAGTCATAATCCCAGGACTACTCTATGGTATCAGTTTTAAGTCATTATCCAGAACTATTCTGTGGTATCAGTTTTAAGTCATGATCCAAGACTGTTCTATGGTATCAGTTTTAAGTCATGATCCAGGACTATTCTATGGTATCATTTTTAAGTCATGATCCCAGGACTACTCTATGGTATCAGTTTTAAGTCATTATCCAGAACTATTCTGTGGTATCAGTTTTAAGTCATGATCCAGGACTATTCTATGGTATCATTTTTAAGTCATGATCCCAGGACTACTCTATGATATCAGTTTTAAGTCATTATCCAGGACTATTCTGTGGTATCAGTTTTAAGTCATGATCCAGGACTATTCTGTGGTATCAGTTTTAAGTCATGATCCAAGAGTACTCTGTGGTATCAGTTTTAAGTCATGATCCAAGACTATTCTGTGGTATCAATTTTAAGTCATGATCCAGGACTATTTTGTGGTATTAGTTTTAAGTCATGATCCAGGACTGTTATGTGGTATCAGTTTTAAGTCATGATGCCAGGACTACTCTATGGTATCAGTTTTAAGTCATGATCCAAGACTATTCTGTGGTATCAGTTTAAAGTCATGATGCCAGGACTATTCTGTGCCAGTTTATAGTCATAGCGGACTGATGCTTACCTTGCTTGTGTAAAGTGTGATGCTACATGCATGGTCATGCTACATGCCTGTGAGATCCTACAAAAATCAACTAGGAAGAAAACAACGTCAAGTGACACCTATTGTACATAGAGTTGGAATCTATGAATGAAAGAAAAGCAATGCAAAAAGTGATAGTTTTAGGCCGTTCTAGGCCAGATATTGACTTGCCATTTGCACTATTTTAAAATTCTTATACTTAAATTTTCAAGTGGACAATAAGGTCATAGAGATTTTAAAATTTTATGAAATTTTCAAGTGTTTGTTGCCCTTAACTATTTTTTTCTATTTTTTGTTTTCTATTTGTAGGGACATGTTAATGATGGAGCTGGCCCCAATGGAGCAAGGGCAAATGATGAAGAGGATCTTGGGGATCAACCCCATCTATGAGCTTTTAAGTTGTTAAGTGTTTTTGGATTTTTTGGATGTTTGATGGAATGTATAAAGACTAATGTA
The DNA here is from genome assembly GCA_015680685.1 of Gnetum montanum. Lineage (NCBI taxonomy): Eukaryota > Viridiplantae > Streptophyta > Gnetopsida > Gnetales > Gnetaceae > Gnetum > Gnetum montanum. The sequence goes on along the minus strand of MNCI01023250.1, from coordinate 731,912 downwards.
ATGGCCTAAATTCAATTATGGTATAAAATGGTTGCATTCCTTATGTTTTATGTAAATATTTTTGTTGTTTTTCATGTTTTTTTTTATTTTTTTTCTTTATTTTCTAGAGTATATGTGTATCACTAAATGTAACATAAATTTCTAAAGTATAAAGCGAGATGTAAGGTAAATACTTGGAAAAGAAAGCAACGACCGTGCAAGAATCTAAATTGTAACTTGTAACCTATAAGCGAAAATTCAATGTAAGATGACGAGATTTTGTAAATATGTAACTTGTTGGCTCTAATTTAAAGCCATTTTGGGCTTGGTACATCAATTTAAAGTCTTGATGGACTGTTGCATCTATTGTTAAAGAAAGGATTACCAGTTTTATGCCATGGTGGGCCAATAGTAGTAACATTTTCAAGACCGGCCATTTCTGACTATGACTAGTTTAATGTCATTGCAGACGTTTGTTCATAGTTTTAATGTCATACTAGATGTGTTGTAGTTTAACATCATTTTGGAAAGTTCGTAGTTTAACGTCATTTCGGACAATTCATAGTATAATGTCATTTTGGACAGTTCATAGTTTAACGTCATTTCAAACAGTTCATATTATTCGTTCTAGTTGTTGAGTTATCTCTTGATCTTTTGTAGCTTAACATGTGGGGCTGGGTGTATAGGTATGATTTTATATTCACCTTCCCCTTCATCGGTGATATCAAAGGGTAATTCTGACCAAGAAACATTAGTAGGAATGGCTCCTATATCTGAGTCTTCTTGCGTTTCTTCAATGCTAGTTAGGTTTTGAGTCAACGTTGGGTTCATGTTTTGATGTATGTTCATGGTTTCTTGTTTAGGCTTAACGAACTCAATTTTTGACCCTTGACCTTCCTCAAGGTATGAGGAAGTGATCGATGGTGTTGTATCCCCATGTATGATGATCTCACCTCCCTCGTAAGGTAGATGTATCTCCTGATGGATTGGTGAGGATATGGCTTTAAGTTGAGCTAGCTAAGGACGTCCTAAAATCAAATTAAACCCTGGCATTTCATCAACCACTATGAATTTAGCTGATGTAGAAAATTGGTCACCGGCTATGAAATCTAAAGTAACCATGCCTTTCACTCCCACATGAGAACCACTGAAAGATCTCAAGAAAGAGGTTGTTGTGGGCTGTACTTGTTCAATGAGTCCTAATTTTTTGAAGATGGAAAAAGGTATTACATTTTTTGCCGCACCATCATCGACATGCACCCTACGTATTTTGAAATGATTAACTTGTATTGTTATGAACATAGGGGCCATGGTGATTTCCCCTATTTTCTCATCTAGCTTAATGTCCTTAATGCGAAACTCTAAGGATGTGGTCTTCGATTCCTGAAGTTGTGGGGATAATACTACATAAATGGATGGTTCATCTGTAGGAAGATCCTCACTAACAGGAATTGAAGTTAGCATATGTACGAGAACCTCTCGATGTACTGGTGAAGTCATTACTAGGTCATACAAACTTAAAGAAGTATTCTTTTGTTTTAAGGCTTGTGTGACCTGGGTCAAAGCATTTGCTAGGTCTTTATCATTTGGGACATTCTTATCCATAGAGATTTTGTCCATTTGACCCAACATTCATATTTCTTGTGGAGGGGTTTTTATGTTAGTAGCTGAGGATGCTAGGTTTGCGATATGACTCACGACTTCATCTTTCTTTTGGTGACTTGTACTAGGCTCATTAATAGACAAACTCATAGGAATGGTGTTTAGCGGTGTAGGCTTAGAAAGTCCTAATTTGTGTCCATGGTTTTCTCTCTCCGTGTGCTCTCTTTTTTTTCTCTCCAAGCACTCTCTTATTAGCCTATTGGCAAGACGTTCTCGCAAAGGTCGTCGAGAAGTGGAGGTGGGCTATGTGCCAAGGTGTTTTGGCACCCGGACCACAAAGGGAATGGGTTGGTTTTCAGATGGTATGTTTGTTGTGGTGGCAACCGAAGAAGGTATGTGGATGATGAATGGTTTTTATGGCATGGGAGACATGCATGTGGTAAAAGGGGTTTGAGGATATATTGGGGCAGGTGTGTTTTCTGAATGCCCACGAATCACAAAAGGCTTTCGAGGAACATCTTGTCCATCTTCCACATGGACAATATTAATCACATATGGGGCATCGTTGGTTTTGGTATTGAGAGGATCCTTGTAGACCCCCATGGATTGGTTTTGAGGTCTTACTGGGTTCACCTCATCGAATATTACTTCACCCCTATCAATCATGCATTGTATGTCTTGTTTCAACGTAAATCAGTAATCAGTTCCATGGCTGGGTCATTGGTGATACTCGCAAAATCTATCCAACCTAAAGCCTTTTGGAATGGGAGGTTTGTTGGCTGTTGCTAAGGATGGATTTTTGGCTAATTTACAAAAGCGATCATGTCTTTGCGAGGCCACAGGAGACATTTGTTTGTGTTGAATTAGCCGAGCCTTTAGAAGTTGATCAAGTAGTTGTGAAGGTATCATGGGCAATGGTGTGTATTGAGCTGGGTCTTTCCTTTCGAATGTATGGGCATGACCCGTGTTGTTGTTTCTATTTGAGAAACTTTTAGGTGTATGAGTAGGTGTGGTTCTTTCATAGTTATTCAGGATAGCAGGTTGTTTTCCCTCAGTCATTGCTGCTACCATTGTTTTGGATTTATCTTTCTTTGTGTGTTGGCTCCTAAAGCTTGAGTAGGCTAGGTCATTATTTGTTTGTGCTACTTCTTCTATGTTTTTGATTTGTACGAATGCTTGGCTCAACGTGCGGGCTTTCAGGTAGTAAATTTTTGACTTAATAAAGTCATTTACAGCTGACTTAAGGATAGTGAGCAAATATGTTTTGGAGATAGGTTCGTGAAGTTCGTTTAAGGCTACACTCCACCTTTGGATAAATTTCTGCACTGGCTCTAATGGTGCTTTTTTAACTTGAATCAAGCTATCTAACGTGGCTTCAGGTTTCAAATTGTACTTGAAACAGGTGACAAACTGATGTAACAAACTTTCTAAAAAAGATATGGAGCTCCGAGGTAAAGATCGGTACTAGTCTAAGGCTTTTCTGGTTAAGGAGATTGTAAACACTTGCAAAATTACATGGGGCCATGCTTGAAGTAAAAGGCTTTCGATTCTAAATGTCACTAGGTGGGCATTTGGGTCCCTTTCTCCATTGTACTTGGTTAGTTGAGGTAATGAGACTCCTTTTGGTAAGGTCAAAGGTGGAACTGAGGGGTCAATTGGGTCATCTTGATAGAAATCTAGTACCTTGACTTCCTCATTGTTGAAAGTTTTAAGGCGTTTTAATTCTTCTGCCAACGAGTGCATCATTTTTTGTGTGTCTGCCCATTCTTGGGCGATAGGCAAACTGGTGGATTGAGCGGACTGTGGATGATAATGATTTAATTGTTGCATTGTTTATGGAAAGGCAGGTTGTTGGGCTAACATTTGTTATGGTGGGATGGTATTCGGGACTGAGACTATCGGTGGAGCCCACCGGCCGCTACAGGTTGTGAGGTAACACCTTGCTCTTGTTGGGTTGGAGTAATCAATGGTGCCCCATGAATCTACATCTATGGTATGTAATGGGTGGATGTGGAAGCTGGTATGACTAATGGTATTCCAATTACTTGAGGTTGGAAGATTGACCCTGCGTTGGTTTGGGGGAGTTGTTGGGATTGCACTGGTGGAGGAATGATGGAAGTGGATGTATCAGAGTGAATATTATTGAGCATGGAGAAGATAGGAATGGAATGGGGAACAGGTGGTCAAGTATTTGCGGATGAAGAAGGAAACATAGTTTCTTCTAGAAAAGGATGGAATAATGGGTTTGTATGGGCATGGGGGCTAACGGTATGGTATGATTCTCCATGTTCAGATTGGGCTGTAAAGTCATCTTCTTCATCTTGAGGCTCTATGGGAGGTAGTTGTAAGGCTTGACTTCTAGCCATAAGAAGCTAGGATATGAGTTTATGATGGTTTTCAGACAGTGGGATTATGTCAAATGCAGAAAGGATAAACTCACATTCTCCTTTATGGATGAATTCATATTCTCACTTAGCTTCCCTCTCTACACGATCAATGGGTAGGTTGGCTTGGATTTTGACACAGACAAAATTATACTATTTGGGTGTAAGAGTTGCATGAATAGGGCCTTTGCCCTATAGCCTGAGGGATTGGTGTGTAGGGCCTTGAGGATTTATGTGTTCAATAACAGTTATGGATTATATAGCAGTTATAGGGTTTGAAGCTTCGGCCCCAAAGTCAGCAATCGGTAGTGTTACTAGGTTGACTTGGGAAGATTCCATGATAAACGTGAATGGACTGGGATAGATGGATGGATTTGGATCACAAGTAGTTGTATCGTGGGATGACACAAGCTCAATGTGATCAACAAGGATGAGGAGACTCAAATGGACAAGATGGATGAATTTTGATAGGTAGTGACGTTTTAACCAATAACAAGAAAGTGGCTCTCCTTCTAGCGCCAAAAACTATACTGACCTTGTACCGTCTGAAATCGTCGGTCTCCAGCTAGAATGAAACAGGGACCTTGAGATCTCCGGATGTGTACAAAAGATCCTACCTTCGCTTGAGGGCAAGCTGGAATTAACGAAGGTAGAATACCTTCAATGGTCTGTACACAGATTAGACAAGGATTTTCCCAAACGTACACTAATATTCTGTATGCTGGGTTATATGTAAACGACATAACAAATGTAAAACTGAGTGTAAACATACAAGAGCGTAAACAGTAAACATGCAACAATAAATGAAAAACTGTAATAGATTTTAACAAAGAAATGTAGCAATATTATTGTGAAATGAGAGTTACAATGCACCAATCTAGACGCAGTTGTGGGTCTAACACAAGATAGACGAATAGCCCAGGTGGATGTGGAGGGATGATGGTGTGCTGGTTTGAACTTCAAGCACAGCATAAAGGCTATATGTTAAACGTGCAGGGTTGAGATCCAGCGTACAGGGTTTTTGCTCTGGTTTTCTTAGCGTCTCTCAATTCTCTTTTTTGTCTCTCTGGTTTGCTCAAAAATTGCCAGCCCCTATCTAGTGAAAAATTGGGGTTTTTATACAGGTTTAGATGTTAGACTCGGGTCGGGTGACACGTGGCACGTTGACCAGGTGCAAAAGAATGAAATTTTACAAGTGTTCAGTGTGTTGTACACCAGCGTATACACGCTGGACATATGGCCTCGACATATACGCTGGGCATATAGACTTGATCAAAGCAAAAGAAGTCTTTCGGCCTTCAGATTTGAACTCAGATGCCATGAAGATATTGCCTGTAGATGTTTAGCTCAGTTGATCTTGATCTGACACATGGTTGTACACTTTGTACATGCCGGGCGTAGACGACGTATACGCTACGTCTGCTGGGCGTATATGTTGGGCCTGTTGGGTGTATGCGCTGTGTCTGCTGGGTGTATACGCTAGACGTACAGGATGTACATGCTCAGCATATAGACTCCAGGATGCATGATGTCAACATCTAACGATTGCTTTGTTCGTGTGAGTTGATGCCTTGTATCAAATCTTGCTCTAAAATGCTATTTCCATGCCATCTTCGGGGGTTGCATGCCGGGCGTATACCTCAATTGTACATGCTGAGCGTACTTGTGAGGTGTGTACACTGGGCGTTTATGCTGTGGATGCAAACTTGGGCATATACACTAGGCGTATACACTGTGAATGCATACTTAGTGAAAACTAAGTATTTTAAGCTTTGAAGTTGCCATGTTTGATAGCAGATGTTGTCGTGGTCGTCAGCGAGTCCCAAGGAACTGCTCCTCATTGAGTTCGACTTTGCTTGAAGCTTTCTGTGGGGCCCTCAAGCTTCAGTCATGTTGGGGAACGTCATGACTTAGCTCGATTCTTGTTGGAAAAGTGCTAAGCTCAGAATTTTGTGGTGTTTCATTGGCCCCTCTTTGTTGACGCTTGGAGGAATCGACCCGAGAAGCATCGACAAAGAAGTACAAAACACCACAAGCAACTTAGTAGCATTATCCTTCGACACTTGGCTAGATGTCATCGCACCGTGCTCAGTAGTACATGGGATTGTGGGAAATGAAGTTTGTAGCTGGATAGGGAAATGAAAATTATGGGGATTGGGACCTGATCCAGGGATTGTGCATGGTAAAGGGGATGCTTTGGTGTGTATACGGGTCATGTTGATCCTTGTCAATAGCCATTGTTTAGTGGACTCGGAATCAAGACATGAGATGTGTGTCCTTTAGCGGAACAAGACTCTTGTTTAGTGTTTAAGAGGACTTATTAACCACATGATGGTGGGTTGCGTTCTCTAGAGGAACAAGCCCCTTGTTTAGTGTTAAAGAAAACCTATTGGCAGAGAGCCAAAGCTGCACAATGAGATGTTACTTGAGCTTTTGAGACATGAGTATTTGTTCCCAAGACAACTGCCTTCCTGCCTGGGGCTTATGGGAAGTGACAAGGGTCTTGTGGCTCATTTTGCTCTTTGCTCTTTCTTTCTTTTCTTTTTTGTTCTTTTTCATTTTTTTGTTCTTTTTTGTTTTTTTTATTCATTTTTTTTTATTTTTTTCTTGTCTCTTTGTTTTTTGGTAAGAGCTTTCTTTCAATTTTGCACTCATGTTCATGTGCCATATTGTGTGTTGCAATTGCTTGAGAGTGTCGCAGCATGTAACAGTGTGCTCAAAGTTTTGGGGTGTACTAGGTATATCTAGGAACTATAACTAGGTAGGAAAGGGAATAAGAGTGTTGGGGAAATGGAGAATGTATTGGGAATGGGGAATGTACTTTTGAACAAATTGATTAACCTGGTTGCGTGTGTCAGAAACAATGTGGCACCTTGTCACCATGATGAAGTGTATCTGTGTACGAGCACCACTGGGTGTCATCCTGCAAACACAACTCCAAGAAGACAAAAAAACCACAAGTAAATGAGTTAGCGAAGACTTCAGGCATGAATGTGACTGATGCAAATGGAGGCACCATGTGAAACTTAAGGCAAATAAAATAAGCAACAATAGTGTTGTCAGAGTCGATGTGATGAATGATGCAACAGGCATTGATGAAGAAATGTCATGAATTACAGCAGCAGATGAATGTGCCAGAAATGATCTGTCCATTTTATAGTCTTAGCGGACTATCGTGGGTTAGTTTTACGTCATATCCCATTGGACGTTGCTAGTTTATCGTCGTAGTGGATGATACAATGCTAGTTTATAGTTGTGGCAGACTATGAAGAGGTAAGCTAGTTTATAATCTTAGTGGACTCTGGTGAATGAGTGTGACAGTTTAGTATCATGTTGGATAGAGCTCTATGGTGTTATTTTACCGTCATTACGCTAGGACATTCAATGGTATCAGTTTTAAATCATGATGCTAGGACTGCTTTGTGTGGATGCATGCGTGTGCGTCTGTATGATCCTATAAACAAAAGCTACTAGAGAAAACAATATTAAATAGCAACTGCAGAAAACATGAACTAAAATGCACCAATAAATAGAAGATAATGTGAAATGGTGGTAGTTTAAGGCCTTTTCGGGCCATGAGAGAATGCATAAGCTAATGCAATACAAACTAAGGTGACATATGCACAACGAACGAAGGTGAAGAGTGGGCACAGATCAGACGTGTCTTTGGCCGTAGGGGAGTCTTAATTATGCGATTTTTTCTTAGTCGGACATAGTCTAGGAGGCATGCTAGTTCGCTTTGGGAGGCTTTCAATTTTTACCCCTCGTTCGGGCATTTTAGCTCTAGGTGTTGTGTTTGTTGTTGTGGGTGTTGCTTCAAGAGGCTCCTCTCTCAAGACCTGTGACATGTCTATGTTGTGGTCAACCTGAAAGGGAGTGTTGTCGCCATGTATAATGACTTGTCCACCTTCATATGGAAGGCAGATTTAGTGAGGAAACGACTCGTTGTTGTGCTAGCCAAGGTCTACCAAGAATCATGTTGAAATTGGGCATCTCTTCTATGACAGTGAATTCTACGCTGGTGGGGAATTGTTCTCCTGCCACAAAGGCTAAGTTGATTGTGCCCTTAACTATGACACATGATCCATTAAAATATTTTAAACACGTGGTTTCTGTTGGCATGATCTGATCTACCATGCCTAGTTTGTCGATGACGGAGTATAGAACTACGTTTGTTGCTGCACCGTCATCAACATGCACTCTACGAATGGTACATTGCTTGACACACACTCTAATCGATAATGGAGCTATTGTGACTTCCCCTCATTCAGGGTTACATTTAACTACATCATCACGAAAGGCTAAGGTGCTTGAACCCAATCCTTGTGGTGTGTGTTGTGAAATCGTTGCATGGATGGATTCCATGTTAGCAGGGATGTCCTCTGTAACAGGAATGGATGCTAACGCTTGTGCTAAGGCTTCGCGATTAGCTGATGATGTCATGACCAAATCGTACAAGCTCATGGTTGTGTTCTTTTGTTTGAGCATTTGTTTCACTTGGGCTATTGTAGCTACAAAGTCTGTGTTGTCTGCCATTGTGTTGGTTGCCTCTGTATGGGTTGAGGACTTGGGCCTGGTTTGTTTGGGATTAGGGGCAGGGCCCCTAGTGTTCAGTTGTTGTATATTAGGTGTGTCCTTTGTTTCAGCTGTGGGTATTGTTTGTTGTTCATTTGTCCTCTTCTGCTGCCATTTGGTAGGCTTATGTGTGTTGTTGGCAAGGTTGACTCTTGAGGGAGGAGAGGTTGAGACATTTCCTACGGTTGGGCTCAGGGTAAGTGAGGGGTCATCGCATGGTGGCACTTTTATGACAAATAGGATTTTAGGAGGTGTTGTTGTTGTTTGACTAGCTTGTTGTGGCACCTTGATAATGAAAGGTTTCTTTGCTATTTTCGTTGGTGCAACATGCCAGTTTAACGTCTTAGCAGATGACTGTGGTGGTGCTTTGACCACAAAGGGTGTCGTCGATGCTCTAGGTGGCATCTTGGTGATGATGAGAGGTTTCTTACTCATAGAGGTAGAGGGGATCGTTGCCTTGCTAGGAGGCACATGGATCACAAAAGGTTGCTGCACAGGTTTAGGCTTACTATCTATGCCAATGGAGTTTATGACATAGGGGCATTGTCTGTGCTCAGTTGATTCAGGGTGTTGATGTTTAGTTGGCCCCATTCTATCATTGCTTGTAGATCATCCTGTAACGCATGACAGTTGTCGGAATTGTGACTAGAAATCTGGTGGTAGTGATAGAATTGATCTAATTTGAAGTGTCGTGGGACCAAGGGCTCATTTGGTGCTGCTAAGGTGGGGTTCCTCAGTAGCTCACAGTACCTATCGTGTCTTCGATGGGCATTTTCCGCTACTTGTTTGTATTGGATTTGCCCAGTTCTAAGGAGTTGCTCTAGTAGTTTAGAGGGTCACATGGGTAGCGGCGTATACTTAGAGCGATCTTTGCACTAAAAGTTGGGCCTTGAGGTGGCCCTTGTTGTTGCAGGCGGATTGGTACTGGTGTTTGTTGTTTTTGTTCTTGCGGCTATAGTTTCCATTGTTGTCTGTTGTTTGGCAACATGCTAGTTCTTGTAAGCCACATAGGTGGGGTCATTGCTAGTTTTTGTAGCTTGTTCAATGTTCTTGATCTACATGAAAGCTTGGCTCAATGTTTGAGCACTTAGGTAGTACAGTTTTAACTTAATGAAGTCATTCACGACTCCCTTCAGAATCGTAAGAAAATACTTTTCAAGGATGGGCTCATGAAGTTCTTTAAGGGTTGCACTCCATCGTTGGATGAACTTTTGCACAGGCTCAAGTGGTGCTTGTTTCACCTGTATCAAAGTATCTAGGGTTGCTTTAGGCTTCAGGTTGTACTTAAACCTTGTAACGAACTAATGTAACAGATTCTCAAGAGAGGATATGGAGTCACGAGGTAAGGCTCGGTACTAGTCTAAGGCTACATTCATTAAGGACATAGCAAACATGCGCAAGATTGCATGGGGCCAAGCTTGAAGCAATAGAGTTTCTGATCAAAACGTAACTAAGTGATCATTTGGATCTCCCTTCCTATTGTATTTGGTCAGCTATGGAAGTGTGATTCTCTTGGGCAAAGCTAACGGTGGCACTGAAAAGCTAATTGGATCATCGTGGTAGAAGTCTAGTACTTTAACTTGTTCAGTGTTGGCAATTTTGAGTTACTTTATCTCATCAGCTAACACTTGCATCATTTTTTTTGCTTCTGCCCACTCTTGAGCGGTAGGCAAATTAGTTGGTTGGGGAGATTGTTGGGTTGTCATTTGTTGCTGTGGAGCAATGTTTAGAGTTGTGGTTGCGGGGTGTGGCACATTGAAGTGAGTGGGTTGTTGAACAAGGGGTATGGTTCCTTGCCTAGCCACAAATTGTGAGGTGACACCCTGGATGTGCAGGGACGATGCAATGAAAGTGGCCCCATGCGTTTGCACGTGCGGTATGTATTAGATGGAGATGGGGGTGAGAAATCTCTGTTGGGATACTGGTGGTTGTATGCTCATTGACACTTGGTGAGTGGTCGTCTATCCCATGCAAGGATGGAGTGATGGGTTCACGTAGGCATGGGGACTAAGGGTGTGGTATGAATCCTCAGGTTCGGATTGTGCCTCGAAGTCATCTATATCATGTTGTTTTTGGGGCTCCTCAGTGGGTCGCCGTGTGTTTTGGTCCCTTGCCAGAAGCAGCTGGGAGATGGATCGATGGTGAGGCTTGAAAAGGGAGATGATGTCATATAAAGAGGGGGCAAATTCATGACCTCCTCCCATGTATATGCACTCAAAGTTTCGTTTTGCCTCCTATTCTGTGTGGTCAATAGGAAGGTTGGCCTAAATCTTCACACAAATGTAGTTATACTGTTCTTATGTGGGGACTATGAAGGCACGTGCATTGGAGTTTTGGGACGATTCCATGGTAATGTGTGCTTGGGAAAGGTGATCCATGTTGGTGGTAGTCAGTACTTAGACTGGCTTGATGTTAGGTGCAAATTTCGGTGAATTCGGCTTTAAAACAGATGTGTTTTGTGTGTTTTTGTTGAAAAAACACTGTAGTGGTACTATAGCAGCATAAACACTGTAGAAGCGTAGACACTGTAGCAGTGTAGACACTATAGCAGCGTGAACACTGTACCAGCGTAAACACTGTAGTAGCATAGACACTATAGCAACATAAACACTATAGCAGCATAAACACTACATTTGAACAGGTAACGTGATCAGTGTTTCGATTAAACGAAAAACAATTCAGGCTCTCCTTCTATATGCTATAGCGATTTCCTCGAACGTATACTGATAGGCTATATGCTGGGTTATATGTAAACGGTGTAACAAATATAAAACAGAGCGTAAACGTACAAGAGCGTAAACAGTAAACATGCAACAATAAATGAAAAATTGTAACAGATTTTAACAAAGAAATGTAGCAATATTATTACGAAATGAGAGTTACAATGCACTGGTCTAGACGTAGTTGTGGGTCTGACACAAGGCGGATGAATAGCCCTGATGGATGTGGAGGGATGATGGTGTGCTGGTTTGAACTTCAGGCATAGCGTAAAGGCTGTATGTTCAACGTGCAGGGTTGAGATCCAGCGTACAAGGTTTTTGCTTTGGTTTTCTTTGCATCTCTCGGTTCTCTTTTTTGTCTCTCTGGTTTGCTCAAAAATTTCCAACCCCTATCAAGTGAAAAATTGGGATTTTTATACAGGTTTAGACGTTAGACTCGGGTCGGGTGACACGTGGTGCATTGACCAGGCATGAAAGAATGAAATTTTACAAGTGTTCAGCATGTTGTACGCTAGCGTATACACGCTGGACGTATGACCTCGGCATATACGCTGGGCGTATAGACTTGATCAAAGAAAAAGAAGTCTTTCAGCCTTCAGATTTAAACTCAGATGCCATGAAGATGCTGCCTGTAGATGTTCAGCTCAGTTGATCTTGATTTGACACATGGATGTACACTTTGTACATGCTGGGCATAGATGGCGTATACACTGCGTGTGCTGGGCGTATACATTGTGTCTGCTGGGCATATACGTTGGACGTACAGGATGTACATGCTCAGCGTATAGACTACAGGATGCATGATGTCAACATCTAATGATTGCTTTATTCATGTGAGTTGATTCCTTGTACCAAATCTTGCTCTGAAATGCTGTTTCCATGCCATCTTCGGGGGTTGCATGCCAGGCGTATACCTTAGTCGTACATGCTGAGCGTACTTGTGAGGCGTGTACGTTGGGCATATACGCTGTGGATGCAAACTTGGGCGTATACACTGGGCATATACGCTGTGAATGCATACTTAGTGAATACTAAGTATTTTGAGCTTCGAAGTTGCCATGTTTGATAGCAGATGTTGTCATGGTCATCGACGAGTCCCAAGGAACTGCTCCTTGTTGAGTTGGACTCTGCTTGAAGCTGTCTGTGGGGCCCTCAAGCTTCAGTCATGCTAGGGAACGTCATGACTTAGCTTGATTCTTGTTGGAAAAGTACTAAGATCAAAATTTTGTGGTGTTTCAGACCTAAATCATCGGTGTAAGGTTGGAAGGTAAACAAACACCGAGAGATCGTCGAGTAGCCACAGCTAACCCTACCTTCGCTTGAGGGCAAGCTAGAAAAGGGAATGAAGGTAGAGTGCCTTGGATGGTTTGCATGCAAATCAACCAAGGACTTCCCCGAGCGTAAGCTACGGCTAGTGCTGGGGTTATCGTAAACGGGATGTAAACGGAATGTAAACAGCAACAAAAAATGTAAACCGAGTGTACTGAATTATAAATAAAGCATAAACAGAGCTATATTGTAAACAAAGCATAAACCAAAGTAAATAATGTAAATGGGAGGTAATGAACTATATTGTATTGTTTAATAAAAAGGTATGCACTAGTCAAAGTGTAGCTGCACGTGTGGATGACAGGTCAAGCACTAAGCCCCAGGATGATGTCTGAAGTGATGTGATGAATGTGAGAAATGCTTGGATGGCAACAGTCAGGTGTGATGAGCACCTAAGGATTGCAAGTTCTGCACTTTCTCAGAATTACCAATGTTTCCAATTTTTGCCTCCTTGATTCATGTGAATTGACAGGGTATTTATAGGGTTGGGCCGGGCTCCAGCACAGAATTTCCAGAATGCAATCAACGGCTGGGAGATGAAAGGAAAGTGGATCTAGTGACATGTATCCAATGGACAGTTGTGTTCGGGTTGGATGCATGCTAGCGAGAGTTGGATGTGTGTCGACAAGCTATGTTCTTGATCAGGTGCATCACATTTTACAATTTATGGATTATTCAAGCCCATGAAAGTACATTTAATTTAGACCATGAGGGCCTACCTATCCAACAAATAAAAATTTACAATGAAACATACAAGGGAAATTTGATCTTTCCTGCTTAAAACTTCTTTATCCCTAAGTTTTTTTTTGAAATTTTTTTGGAAGTTACTGATGCTGAGAATTTTCTAAAGGTTGCTGATGCTAAGAATTTTCTAGAGGTTGCTGATGCTGAGAATTTTCTGCCATTTTCTAAAATTTTCCTGGAATTTTCTGGAAGTTGGTGATGCTGAGAATTTTCTGTGGATGAATAGTATTTCTGCGGATGAATAGTGTTCACGTGGATGAATAGTGTTTACGCGATGAGTAGTGTTTACATAGATGAATAGTGTTTATGCTGTGAATAGTATTCATGCGATGAATAGTGTTTTACGCATCCTTCCGCTATGCAACGTAAGAAAATGTAACCCTAGCATAATCAACTAAAAACACCTCATTTAAGGCCCAAATTTTGATTTTCTGGAGGCTGGGAGCTACTGATGCTGAGAATTTTTTGGAAGCTGGTGATGTTGAGAATTTTCTGTGGATGAATAGTGTTTTGTGGATGAATAGTGTTTATGCTGTGAATAGTGTTCACGCGATGAATAGTGTTCACGCGATGAATAGTGTTTACGCTGTGAATAGTATTTATGCGGATGAATAGTATTTTACGCTATGAATAGTGATTTACGCATCCTTACGCTATGCAGCGTAAGAAAATGTAGCCCCAGCGTAATCAATTGAAAACACTTCATTTAAGGCTCGAATTTTGATTTTCTGGAGGCTGGGAGCTGCTGAGGACCTTGGTGAAGGTCATGGGTGGTCCTTGTGCTTGATTTCGGCCTATTTTGACTCAATTTCGGGGCTCCAAATGTTGGTGACACTGATCCTTACGCTGTGCAGCGCAAGCACAGTGTACTTAGCCAAAATTGCATCTTTTGACCTTGAAACTGATGATTCTTGACACTAACACTTGCCGTCGTGATCTATGGGCCCCAGGGAGACCTTACTTGCTCCATGGTGGGTTGCTTTAAGCTATTTCAGAGGCTCTGAAGTTATCTGGAAGTGTTGCTAAAATTTTTGTGGTGTTTCAATCTTCGTGTAGGATAAGCATATACCACTCAGTATTGTTGAGGCATGGGCTGATGTACTTTATCAAACTTAGGTAGAGAATCACTACTTTGAGAAGAAGACATTTTATATTAGAAAATAAAAATGCAATGTGCTTCTAAATATTATTGTAGTTATTGAAAGTGTGATATGACTCTAAGGTTCGATCCAATGATTTTGAACAATTGTCATTAAATCCTAGATAACACATGTAACAACAAAATGGCCCCTGACAATGACACCGATGATGAGCGACAAGGATCCCTATGCCCAACCATATGAATCACTAAGGCACTTACATGTGATCTGATCAAATTTCATGGACTTATGATTTTCCAATGCACTAGTTCTTCTAAGAAGTGAAATGGGCATTGAGAATGTTTGTTGTCTTTCCAACTACACTTGTGAAACTCAAGGATATGGTTTAAGTGTAATTGAGGTACATGATTTTTATCATTTTATGTTTTATAAATTTAATTGCCTACAACAAGAATAAAAGGTAGAGTAATTTAAAATCTAATTCATTTACTACTTAGCTAGCCTAAGACAAGTACCCGTTCCACTTTCCTGGACACATCCTAAACACATATAGTCCCCCTGGGTTACCAAACATTAAGCATTTCTGAGTTACTGAGCACTATATGTATGCTTAAAGTAGTTGTGCTTGTGTTCATTAACAACTGAAAATTAATTACTTAATTTAAATGCATTAAAGTAAAGTGCATGAAAATAAAGTGCATTAAAGAAAACATTAATCTATTCTCAATGTTGCAAGGATTATCAAAAGGATTCGTTTTTATTCCTATCACACTGTTATGCTCAGGTACATTAGTGCTTGAACAAAGATCCCTACACAATTAGACTTCTATTGTGGGTACTCAAAAATATTATAACTTTGAAGAAAATAAATTGTAAGAACTTTTCTACTCTATGCAAGAACTATGAAAAACTCAACTAAAAACTTATGAAAACTATGAGCCCAAGTGCTATATTTATAAGCCAACATATACCCTATGATATCAAATATTCAACATCGCATCTTAGGCTCCAACATGAGGTATTTAATGTCGAGGCCCCAATATTAGGTACCCGATATCAGAGCCAATCAAAACATGATTCATCACTTCTCAATATTTTGTAAGGGATTTGTTCCTTCTTTTGTTCACTTAAGGACAAGTTTTCATTTAGTCATGGGGGTATGATGAAGTGTATTTTATCTAGCTTCGATATCGAAGCCTTGATATCGAATACCTGATATTGGAAATTAAGAAGTGATGTTGGATATCTACTATTGTGGGATATGTGCTAGCCTATAAATATAGTGCTTGGATGCACAGTTTGGAGTAATCTTTTGTCATAATGTAGCAAAGCTTTAGCAGTTTTTCTTCCCTAGAGTTAGAATATTTTTCAAGTGTTTGTAGCAAGAGTCATTGAGTGTATGGATTTTTACTCAAGCATTGTTATACCTAAGCATGGCTAGATTAAATATTTTCCTCATGCATTTAATGTTTCATGCAATTTTATTTAATGCTTTAAAGTAATTAAGGTAAATTAAGCTAGATTAAATAGTAATTAGTTAAGCACATAAGCATGACTACTTTGAGCATTCGCATGACACTTGGTAATCCTAGTAACACTTAACATTTGGTAACCCAGTAGCATTATACATGTTCAAGATGTGTACGAAAAGTGTGATCAAATGCTTATGTTAGGATTAGTTAGACATTGGTTAGTTACATAGATTAAATTAGCAATTAAATTACTTCATTCCTTTCAACCTTTATTTTAAGCACTCAAAACATAAAACATTAAAATAATAAAATCATACACCTTGATTAAACTTAATCATACCTTTGCATATCACAGGTGCAATTAGGAAGACAACGAATGACTATTAGGGCATGTTCACTTCCTAGAGGCTAGTGTATCAGAATACAAAAGTTCACAAAATTCAACCAAATTGCACATGAATGCATAGTGATTCATATGGTTGAGCATAGGGGTATTCATCTCTCATTAATCATGTTGTTTAGAATTTTAAAGTGCTATACAATATGCTATTACTGGATGGAATTTAGCAATTTACATGCCTTCCCTTGGCTAATGAGCATTGAGGCTCTGCACAATGATATTACAACTCCATGGAATTTCCTAATTTACATAGCTTCATCTTGGTGGATGGGAATTTAGGTTCTACCCAATGATCATATACCTCTAAGCAATCATATTAGTCTAGCATATGATTATATTACAAGACATTATTATAATCATGATTTATTTTGAACGATTTTTTTTAGTAAATGGCCATTGCAACTAATAACACAACCCTAACTTATCCCCATTAAACAAGAGTGTCCTACCACAAGGCTACTCTATTGATGCCACACCTATAAGTAAAGACATTTTACTATGCTCTTTCAACCTCTATTTGGGCTTCTTTCATGGGTTACCATTTTAAAACTCCAATAATTAATTTAAAATGCTATATATTAAAAAGTGGAACCATCACATCGAAATAAATAGTTATAAAATAAAAATATCCAATTTAATTAAACCTAGAAACATCATATATGCACATAACCAACTAACCAATAAAACATTGAAGAATTTAAATGGCCTCTTTTTAGTAATTACACCAAAGCATGAAACTATATGTAGCATTATAATGATGAGGTGTTAGTTTAGTGGTAAGACTCTTGGTTAGATAAATTCAAGTTATAGTTTCAAGGATAAAATTTGCAAGTTGCATTGATCTTCAAAGGCCTTTTTTATCCTTCAATAAAGGGTAATTTAAAAAATATCTTGTAAATGAAAAGCTTAATACAAAAAGTACCCTTCATCTAAGAAGTGCGTTCTAAGTATACCTTACCTAATAAGGGATCATTCATTTGCTAAAAATAGATAAAATGTAAAATATAGGAATTGTTAAAATAAATTAAAATTAATTTTTATGTGCACTCTTCAATTCATATATCTTAAAATTAAAATTCTCCATAAAGTGGTGGGCATCATGGTGAGGGTGAGCTTTCAGAGATTTACTACATTAAAGCTACATATCTTGAGAAAGTAATTAATAATTTCTAATTAATTACATATTCATTAAAATAAACACCTTAAAGAAGGAGAAAAATAGTTGCATATCATATTGGTTAGGCATGCCAAAAATCACCCTTCAAATGAAAAATGTAACATGCCCTTCAAATTTGACCCTTAGCTATAACATGGAAAAGATATATTTTTGTGTTTTATGGTACATGGTTGTTGGTAGGTTGGTATTATTTAAAAACTATACTGGAGCATGAAACTCTATACATTAAAATGGTATTATTGTACATCAAAAAAAGTTTGTGCTAACAATGAGATGTTAGCCTAGTGGTATAGGTCTTGGCTTGATAACCCTAAGTCATAGGTTCAATTCTACTAGGTAGCATTGAGTTATAAATCTTGGGGTGTTCCTAGGTTTCACTTATTTCAAGTTCCAACAACCTTAGTGGTAAGATTCATAGCACTATGATATATATTTTTAAAAAATCCATAAAAGGAGTTTTAAATTTAGTTAAATAGATCCAAAGTGTCTTAGTAAACAATGAAACATTAGTCTACTAGTAAGAATCTTGATTTGAAAACTCCAAGTCATGGGTTCAATTCTAATGGGCAATATTGAGTTATATATCTTGGGGTATATCTATGTTACAATTATTTTGGGTTTCCACCACCCCACCCTTCAGTGATAGGATCTTAGTAAACACATAAGCAACAACAACTAATTGGAAAACAATCCTCGTTCATGCTTGCTCTTTTAAGGCTGCCTTCAATCTAGTTAGTAAAATGCTTGCTTGTTTAATGCTACATTCAATCTAACTAGTAAAAGAAGCATCTTGATATAGACATAGTGCCTTGTTGCAATGCTAGATATCTTTTTGAGTTGGTCACCATCACTTATATTTTATATTCTTATTTTATTATTAAGAATATTTTATATTGTTATTTTTCAAATTTGGTAGATGCTAGGGCATTTTAGATGCAGTGTGTTACTATGAAACATTGACAAAGGCTTACTAAGGCATTCTCCAACATGCAACATTGTCACCTTGATATTATGGAAAGTGGACATCAGTTCCCACATTATGGATAGATATGGAGAAGGGTTTGCAGATGCTAAGGCATTCTAAGGTAAAGTGTGTTGTAAAAAAGGGACAAAGATTTGTTAGGGTGTTCTTTAGCATTGATGTGTAACATCATTACCATGATATTGTGGAAACTAGACAAGGGTTTTTATATCAAAGAATAGTTTGGTAGGGGTGGTGAAAACCTTAAAATAATTGTAATATAAGGTACACTCCAAAATAAATGCTTCAACGAACACTTTATAACTTAACATTGTCCACTAAAATCTAACTTATGACTTAGAGCTTTTAAAAAATAATATATAGAAATTTCATTATATATGAACAATTTAACAGAATCTAAAATTTCAATCCTAAGTATTACACCATAAATACTGCAATTATTGTTTACTGTCACAGAGAACCAGTTCTTGCTATCGCAGGTGATGACTGTAACGTGCAACGTTAGGGCATTTGTAGTGTTTACCCTCCCCAGTTTTACGAACTACGAATAAGATAATAAACTGAAATGTTGCAAGAGCTCCTACTCATCCTGCCTAGAGTTCCGTACAGAAATCACATCGCCGATCACTTTAGTCATTCAAACCGGCAACACACTCTTTCCAATTCATTGCAGGAATCATATTGTATGACAGGTCACTTAAGAGATCATCCAAACCAGCAAAGCACACCTCCCAATTCATTACACGGAGTCATGTGATTCTGACGCACGTAACACCTCGTGTGACTCTGACTCACGTAACTCATCTCATGTATTAATTACAGGAAAGGATAAGCTGGTTGTTATGTGGTGGATTCATGGTAACTGAGGGTATGCAGGGCATACATACATGTTTATATGAAGTGATTTAGCGTGTGTATGTGTGAAAAAAATTCACACATACCTCTACTGCACATGTAACGCACAACTCGTCACGGCCCAACGCCTGAATCTGCAGTGGCGCGTTCCGACCTGGGCGACGAAACCTACGTCTCCGGATTCGTTTCTCGGGCGAGCACCGCCACGCCACCATCGAAGAATGCCGCGAAGAAGCCGAGGAAGCCTGCAAGGCCGTCCTGGGCGATCTGTTCACCAAGATCGACGTCGAACCGGCGCAAATCGAAAACATCATCGTCACCATCAGCACTTTCAGCCCTACGCCGTCGTGGACAGCGTGGCCGCCGTCGAGGACGTGAAGGCCTTCAATCTCTCCGGCATGGGCATCTTCTCAGTCGGCGGAAACCCTGTTCTGCTCTCCAACCACATGTAGTAGGGGGAAAGGTTACAGTTGGTCTCTTTAGGGAGTTACAAAGCCGATGAGGTGGTTTGTGTGGCCATGGTTATGTATGTTATGAATTTCATGTTGATGCTAATGGATAATGTGTCATAATGTGCACAAATGTATTTCACGTTGACATGCATGCATATTCCTGTTGTCAACCAATAATTGCGACTCGCATATGCTTGCATCTAAAATAATTTATTAATTTTCAGAATTTAACATGTTGATATGTATGCATATTCATGTTGTCAACCAATGATTGCAACTTATATATGCTTGCACCTAAAATAATTTATTAATTTTCAAAATTTAAATGCAAGATACAATGAGGTTGACTACTTGCACCCTCTCGCATTGGAGGCTTGCATGCATATTCATGTTGTCAATCAATGATTGCAACTTGCATATGATTGCACCTAAAATAATTTATTAATTTTCAAAATTTAAATGTGAGATGCTATGAGGTCGTGCTATTTGCACCCTCTTGCACTAGACCTAAACCAATCTTTCAATAGGTTTCGTGCCTTTTGTAGGCCAAAATGACAACCATTTATCATTTGCTGGATGTTTATTATGACTTTCGAATGACACTGTGACATAGTACTACTTGCAACCACTTTCACTCCACCTAAACTAAGCTTTCATACCTTCCGGCAAGCTAAAATTTCAACCATTTTTAATCTATTGGATGGTCACTGTGACTTCCGGTTGAAACTGTGAGGTAGTGTTACTTGCATGCCACCTAAAATGTGTTATTGGAAAGTTTCATGTCTTATGGTGGGCCAAAATTTCAACCATTTCTAATCTATGAGATGGTCATTGTGACATTTGGTTGAAACTGCGAGGTAGTACTA
Organism: Gnetum montanum; assembly: GCA_015680685.1. Classification (NCBI taxonomy): domain Eukaryota; kingdom Viridiplantae; phylum Streptophyta; class Gnetopsida; order Gnetales; family Gnetaceae; genus Gnetum; species Gnetum montanum. Next base: position 711,275 of record MNCI01023250.1, on the reverse strand, counting down.
CACGCACTCCACCTAAAACATGTTGCTGGAAGGTTTCATGCCTTCAAGTAGGCCAAAATTACAATAATTTTTCATCTTTCAGCTAGTCATTATGTTTTCTAGATTAAACTACAAAGTTGTACTACTTATAGCCTCTTGTACTACTTATAGCCTCTTGCACTTTACCTGAACCAGGCTTTTGGTAGGTTTCATGCTTTTCGGTAGCCAAAATTACAACCATTTTTCATCTATTAGATCGTTATTATGACCTCTAGATGTAACTACGAGGTTGTCCTGCTTGCAGCCTCTTAGACTCTAGCTAGACTAGGCTTTCAATAAGTTTTGTGCCTTCAAGTAGGCCAAAATTATAACCACTTTTTATTTACCAGATCTTTATTATGACTTTCGGATGACACTACAAGATATTGTTACTTGCAACCACTCGCACTCCACTTAAACCAAGCTTTTGAAAAGTTTTGTACCTTCTAGTAGACCATAATTTTAACCATTTTTAATTTATCAGATGGTCATTATGACTTTTGGTTGAAATTGTGAGGCAATGCTACTTGCATTCCACCTAAAACATGTTATTGAAAGGTTTTGCACCTTCTAGTAAGCTAAAATTTCAACTAGTTTTTATATAATGGATGGTCATTGTGATTTTTGGTTGCAACTGTAAGGTAGTGCTACTTGCACTCCACCTGAACCATTCTACCAGAAGGTTTTGTACATTTCAGTAGGCCAAAATTAATACAAATTTTCATCTTCCAGTTATTCATTATGACTTTTGGTAGGTTTCATGCCTTCCAATAGGCCAAAATTACAACCATTTTCATCTTCCTAATGGTTATTTTGACTTTTGGGAGGACTTGCAAGGCCATGCTACTTGCAACCTCTAGCACTCCACATAAACTAGGCTTTTGGTAGGTTTCGTTCCTTCTAGTAGGCTAAAATTAGAATCATTTTTTATTAGTCGATAGCTATTATGACTTCTAGATGACACTGTGTAACAACCCGCCCTAGCTAGGGTAGGGTGATGCCTAGTGATGAGTGGCGAGGTACCCCTACACTCAACCATACGAAACGAGTGTAGCACGTGCGATCCAGTCGAACTCCACAGACTAAATGCCTAAACGCCACAAGGAACACTTGGGGTTAATCGTTCATTGTCTTCCCAGGCTTGCTTGTATGTGTCACGGTGTATGTTTAAGCAAGTCTGAGGTATATGATTTTTTTGGTATTTTACGATTTATCTCCTATGCTAAAAGGTGAAGGGTTGAGAAACTAAAACTAACTCTAACTACAGCACTAAGTCCTAGCGTTAGCATCTGTTCCCACTTACCGTACACACCTTGAACTATGCAACTGTGGCTACTAAGCGCTAATCGTTACTGGGATCACCACACGTAACGCACATGCTCGACGCGGTCGTACTGAGGCACTTAACTAACCTAAGTGTGACAAGCAGCCGATTCCTTGACTAGTCGTACACATCCGTGGATGCTCATAATCAAGTCGTACTTGCCCCACGTTCTAGGAGGAAAGGGTGAGAGAATCTACTTGCGATGAGTAGCTGATTCCTTGGCTAGCCATACACGTTCGTCAACGTTCGTAACCAAGTCGTACTCATGCCGTGTCACTAGGAAAGCAGTAAATAACATTAATTAAACCTATCCATGCACTACAAGGTTTATCCACAAAGCTCGTCTTTATTGCTATACACAACTTGCGTTCAAGTACAAAGCTGCTCAAATAAAGAACCGTTCACTTGGGGGACTCCTACTGCGGGCACATGGAAAATATTCTATCTCTGGGGTGATCAATCCGCCAGAGCTTCGCTGCTTTATGCCTATGATGTCGAATGAGGGGAGTGCTGCCTCTTATTTATAGATATGGTAGCGGACTGCGATATCGCGTACGCGATATCGTAAGGGATGTGATATTGCGGCAGACGCGATATAGCATATGCGATATCACGGCCTGTGCAATTTGCGTCTCATCATACCCCCATGACTGAATGAAAACTCGTCCTCAAGTTCTTTACAATAATATCAGGTAGGTATGGGATTATTAGGGGAAATGGAACTAATGGAATGACATGTAAATGGTTCATTATTACAAGACTTGACACAACTAGTGTTCATGACAACAAGGGTAAACACCTTATTACAATGACATCAGGCCACACTTGGTAGCTGAGAGAAAAGAGGAGAGAGAATAGAAGAGAAGAAGAGAGAAGAGTATTGTTGTTGCCAACGCCTAGATTGCACCTTCCGTTGTCCATCCGTAAGCGCATTATCCATTCCACTCTTTGCATAGCTGCTTCAGCGCTACTCCATTCCAAGTGGTTGCTTTAGATCCATCCGTTGTTGTATGATTGCCATCTTCACACACAACACAATCATATATTAGCAAGGGTAATTGAATCGTTAAGTAAATAATACCTTGCTTCGGTGTAAATGCATTGGCTAGGTTGTGGTATGGCTGATATGGATTTGGGAAGATGTAGATGATGACTACCGAATGTATAGGGGTTAGGAAGAGAAATGAAAAAATTTGGGGCTTAGGAGAAAAATCGAAAAAGCAGGCTCTGTACCCCCATGTCTAATCGCGAACCTTCGGTAGCGTTAGAATGGAGAAAGAAAAATAGTAAGAAAGATAGGTAAAAAGGGACAACTATGACATTAGTGAAGTGGATGTCAAGATGGAAATGAACAAAAATAAAATTAATTTCAAAATGTTAAGGAAAAGAAGTTAACTAATGTTCCAAATAGGAGTGTCAGTGGGTCCTCCCCAAAGCAGGCTCATGCCATAAATGCCCTGACAATCCTACATTCAAAGAGTCCGTAGGCTCTGGGAATGTCCCTTGGAACAAGAGTTAAAGTCTTAACCGGAAGAATCTACCAAAAAGAAAACAATGCATCAACCAAAATATATACACTAATGATACAACCATTAATGAGGTGAACAATGGAGAGAAGGATGGAGAGAAAGAGAAATGGAATGAAATCCCAAGAACAAGGTGGTGTACAGCCCCTTGTGTGTTTTATAATTAATGCAACTTGGCAAGTCTCATTCCAACACCGGGCTCAAACCAACCACTTCCAGTGACTTCGTATTAATGCATTCAGTTAAACCATCCACTTGGATAATGAGGATGCATCTTCAAAGAGCCACCACCATTCCGATGAAACAAAGAGAGAATGGGAAGCGAGAAGGGCCTTAGTTAGAGGGAACACTTTGGTTCCATAACCAGTGCTTGCAGCCCAAATTTTATTTCATCTAAGGGGTGTGCTTTGAATCCTCACTTTGGTTTTTTGTGTTTTTATGTTTTTATGCGTGGGGACCACACCATGCAAAGACTTCTTATTTTTATTGTCTTAGCTTCCGAATAATGGGTAACATCAGAACGGTAAGAAAACTCAAGAAGAAAACATCCAAGCACCCAAGAGAACGACCAACACAAAAACATCAAGTTCCTTTGAAGTCACACCCTTTGCAATCCTTGAGTCTTTCCTTGGTTTGAGAAATGCCCAGTCACTGGTTCATTAAAGTTGTTATTGGAAGAGAACTATACATTTCCAAGCCAAGAGAAACCATAGACTTGATGGATGGATGGATGAAGTGATCTCATTGCCTGCCATATCAAAAGCAACATACCTTAGTATCAACATTGTAACTTAAAGGTAAAAACCAAACATTAGCAATCAATGTGAAAACAGTTCATACCATCAGCCTGAACACTTATTATGGGACAAACTTACAGGGTGGATACACACACACATATACACAAAAAAATAGAAAAGTGTAATGATGTTGTAAAACAAAAACAGGAAAGGTTAAAGAAATTTGTAAAACAAAAATGTGTAAAACAAAAATTGAAAGAGAACTGAGGGCCCCATATGGTTAGCATAGGTGGCCATCTCCTCCCATGACTGAGTTGTAAGGGAGAGATCTGAAATAGTGAGCATGGTTGACTACTGGTGGAAGTGTGATTTGTACTGGCTGGTGCAGATTCACAGAAAGGTTTTGTTTGTTGTGAAGACACTGTTGTTTCTTCCTAAAGTCTAATTTCTATGGCATTCGTTGTGAAGTAAGATAAGTGAGAATGCTGCTATACCAGTTTAGTTCTATGAATTGATTATTTATTACACCAGCAAAGAGGGTTTCATTAGAAAAATGGTCAGATACCGCGTATTCGTCCTCTTTGTTGTCCCATCACAACTGAGATAGGTGATCAGCGACGACGTTCTTGGTGCCCTTGCGGTCTACAATAGTTAAATCAAACTCCTGAAGAATCACTAGCCAATGTATGATACGTGGGCTAACCATTGGCTTATTCATAAGAAACCTAATTGCACTATGATCTATGTGGATATATACCTTGTAGCCCAATATATAGTGCCTAAATTTATCCAGTGCGAACACAACAACCATTAATTCTTTTTCTGTAGTTGTGTAGTTAAGTTGTGCACCGGTAATACTTTTATTGGCACAATGGATGTAATAAGGTCATTTTTGTTCATCTAATTGTGTCAGTATAGCTCCTAAAGCATAATTGGATGCATCATTCATGATATGGAATGGTCTGGACCAGTCGGGTGCTTGTAGAATGGGAGTTTCCACAAGCCTCTGTTTAAGAGCTTGGAATGCTTGTTCACACTCCCTGGTCCATTCAAATGGTGCATCTTTCTTTGTTAATTCTACCAACGGTTTGGCAACTTTTGAAAAGTTCACAATAAACCTCCTGTAGTAGCCAGTGTGTCCAAGGAATGATCTCACGTCTCTGACGGTTTCTGGTTGTCGGGTAATTCCTTGGATGACTTTAATTTTTTCTGGGTCAACTTCGATTCCTGATTGTGAAATTTTATGCCCCAACACGATGCCCTCTTGAACCATCAAATGGCTCTTTTGCTAGTTGAGCTTAAGGTTGGTTTCAAGACATCGTTTCAATACTTGCTCTAACTGGTTGAGGGCTTGATCAAAGCTCGTTCCATAGGTGGAGAAGTCGTCCATGAAGACTTTTAATCCATTGCCTATTTGTTGTTGAAAAATGCTTAGAACTAAGCGTTGGAACGTGGCAGGTGCATTACACAAGCCAAAAGGCATTTGTTTGTATGCGAACGTTCCCCAAGGACTGGTGAACGTTGTTTTCGCTTGGTCTTCTGGTGCAATGCGTATTTGGTTGTACCTGCTATATCCATCTAGAAAACTGTAATAGCGATGCCCTGCTATAGTGTCTAAGACTTGGTCCACAAACGGCAGTGGGAAGTGGTCTTTGAATGTTGCCATATTTAACAGCCTAAAATCTATACATATGCTCCATTTACCTCCCTTTTTCGGTATGATAACAAGAGAGCTAACCCATTCGCTGTCAGCGATAGGGTAAATGAACCCGGCCTTGAGAAGTTGTTCTAGTTCTTCTTTAACAATTTGTTTTAGTTTCGGGTTCAATCACCTCTGGGGTTGTTTGCAAGGTTTCATAGAAGGGTCTGTATAAATCCTATGTTAGCATATCTGAGGATTTATTCTGGTTAGTTCAGGATACGACCAAGCAAAGGCGGCTGACCACTTCTTTATCACTCTTAGCAAACTTTCTTTTTGCGTGGGCACGAGCTTTGCATTGATGATCACCGGTTTTCCATTTTTGAGGGTCACATATTCCAGACCGGTGGGTAATGATTTTAACTCTAGGGGCTCTTGTTTAAACTCCTCAGGAATCTCCAACTTCCCCCAATTAATATTTTCAAAGTTAAGGGCTAGAAGTTGGTAACGAACTTGCTCCAATATGTCTGTGCTTTCAAGGTAAGCACTAGTTATTCCCTTAACTAGTTCCATGTAGGTAGTTGGGTTGCTATCTTTATCAGCCATTAGCCACTGGGCGTCTTCTCATTGTGTGGCTGTTGCATATAAGCACTTTTGTATATTAATGTCCTGTGCACACTGATTGCATGTAGGCAATGTTAAACTTTGCATTACCCATGATTTCTGCACGCAATGACACCCTGTGTCACTATATGTGATGCATGGAACTCTTTTCCACTCAATTTTCCCAAACGTATTTGTCTTGGATATTTCTAGGGAAAGGTTACGAATTCCTAAGTGGGCATCGACTGTATTTAACCATGCCCTTCCCATGATAATTGGGAAATCCCCTTTGTCATTATTTATTTCAATCACTAGGAAATCGGTTGGATATGACCACCCACCGACAGTTGTAACGATGTCTTCAACCTGTCCTAGAGGAACAGTGATGGAATGGTCAGCCAACTCAAGGCGAACGTTGCTTTTCTTGATTGGAGGCAGGTTCCAAGTCTTCTACAATTTTTGTGAGATTAAGTTAACCCCGGAACCTAAATTGAGAAGAGCCTTATGGGGTTCATTCCCAGTGACTTGAAGGTAAACTAAGGGGACTCCTGGATCTGATAATTTCTTTGGAAGGTGGCTAACTTTGATCCAGTCAGTTACTGTATGCATTAACATAGCTGTATGCATTGGACGTGATTTCCCTGCTGGAGGATTTCCCGAAACTGCGTTAGGTGTGGGAGTGTTAGGATGCCCAACTGCTTGTGAGGGCGAAGGCTTAGTTGGATTGTTGGTCCTAAGGAAGGGTCTTTCTAGTGAACGATTGTTAGAACCAACTGAGATTGAAGGCTTAGGGGCCCTCGCAGTGTTGAGTTGTCGCAGCTGAGTGGGATTTACTCTAGGCTTTGTTGGGGTGATTGGTGATGCAACCACTAGTGCAAGAGGTGTGGATGGATTTGGAGGATATCGTGGGTATGTGGCGTTTCCTGAAGGGGAAGGAATTCTAAAATATTCCTGAACTTGGTAGTAACATGGAGGTTTTATGTGACCCGTAGAGTCACCTAGAGAAACTGGCTGCTGCGCATAATAATCATGAGGATTGTGCTGCTGGTAAGGGTATTGATGTATTGGCGGTGGCATCCCCCATGACTGTGGGTATTGCCACTGCTGATGTTGTCCAATGGGCTGTGGAGGCGTTCCACTTGGATCATATAAGGGTTGGTGGAACTGCCTTGGGTTACCTTTTGGGTAAAGTAACCTTCAGGGTGTTTGCCATTGATTAAGTCTTGGATTTAATGCATACACCCTAGACTCCTGTAGATGTGAGATAATTGGGCAACATCCCTTAGGATGGTCATAGTAGCAGACCTCACATCCACTATAATTGTCTGAATCACAATGTACAGCCTCATCGGAGATAGGGATTTTTCCCTTACCCTTGTTATTTGCAGGGCTTAAGTTTCTCTGCTTAGTTTTACCTTTGTCACTACCTTGCTCTACCTTAGACTCTTCTACAATTTTTAAGACGGTTTCTATTTGTGAGTCTAAGGAATCCCACATTTGGTCTACCTTAGCCAATAGCTCGGTTGTTAACTTTTGGATCAGCACGATTTTCTGGTTCACCAATTCTTCGAGTGGTGACTCATCCTCCTCATCACAGAATTTCACTCCCTTCTTGCGAAGGGAGAGATCGCGGTTGTGTTCTTCCACACTTTCTCTCTTCCATAGCTCACCCTCTTCTTGCGCTACTTGTTCCAACAAACTTTCAACTTCATGGGCTCTCAGTTGGGAAAGTCTCCCTTGGGCATAAGTCCCAAGAGTTCTTCTCGTTTCATTTCTTAGCCCATCCACAATGTGGCGAAGTTGATCCCGTTTAGCGTACCCATGGCCCTGGCAACGATGTAGCAGTGTTTAGTAACAGGCCATGGTAGCATTTAAGTGTTCATAAGCATCTTGTTTCCAGTCTTGGATTTGCTTACGCAAATTGGACACTCTGGAGTACGTTTGAAATTTTTTGTTGAACAATTCAAGCATCGTACTCCACCTCCTGATGATTTCCGGTTCTAAGGACCGATACCAGCTCTCTGCTTCTTTGATGAGTGTCCTTGGGAACAACTTGAGCTTCTGCCACTCATTATCTATATTTTGCAAGGCACAGGCATCGTGGAATGCCTATAAATGATGTTGAGGATTAGCGTTGTATCCTCCTTCAAAACGTGGGATATTATTTATGTCCAAATGCTTGTTCCTGCTATCTTTTAAGTGCCTTGTGGGGATCCTAACTGCCTCTGTGATATCTAGCATGCTTCGTGTTGCGAGTAGGGGTTCGTCATGATCATCTCTTTCATGACGTCTATGATGTCTTCGTGGTGGTTCCCTACTCTCCCTACGTCCTTGCCCTTGTCCTAACTCCTCTCGACCTTCCAGTCGAGGTCTTTCATCTTCCGTTTTACTTTTACCCTCTCCGTTATGCTCACAATGGCTGTGCCCAGACGTGGAAGGAGAGTGTGAATGGTGAGATGAAGGAGAAGAGGAAGGGGATCCATCACCATGGCGATGTTTCTTACCTTCTCTTTGGCTGCTTCGGCCCCGATCGTTGTAACGATCTAAGTGTCTATCCTTAATGTGAGTGGTTGTTCCTACCATGAACAGTTGGTGCTCACAGGGATCAGAGCCTGTAGCATGTACAATTAATTGAAGGCCTTGATGCCTAACCTATTCACCATTGTGAGGAGGGGTAACATCATTTTCTAAGAAACCCATTGTAAGGGGTTCCTCATCTCCTATTTCACTAAGGACATGGGGAACCTTGCCCTTCAAAAATGAATGTTGGCTCTCCTGCCTTTCATCCCGAATACGTTGGGCATTTGTGGGATGATAATCCCTTGTGTCATAATCTTCCACAATGTATTCAGCGAATAGCTCTTGCATGCCAATCTGTGCTAAGGCACGGAAAAGCATGTTAGGGATAGATCGATCCGGGGGTAACACAATGTTACCTTGCAGATCTCTCCACCACAGTTGCTCGTCTTGATGGAGAATAAAAGTAAAATCTGGAACATACTCCTCAGGATGAGTATATGTCACCTTAGATTGTTTAGGACATGGCTGGTCTAGGTTATGCGTATGATTCTGACTATCTTTTGTATTGTCCTTAGGTGAGTTGATTTTGTGAGAAGAAGCCATTCTTAAGGTGTGCTGTTTACCATTATTTATGTTCTTGATTAACTAATTAACCCAAAGGTTCGTTAAAGCTCCCAACGATGTGAATGATTCCTAAGGTTCTAAATGGCGTGAAAACACATATTCCCCGGCAACGGTGCCAATGATGAGTGGCGAGGTACCCCTACACTCAACCATATGAAACGAGCATAGCATGCATGATCCGGTCGAACTCTGTAGACTAAATGCCTAAATGCCACAAGGAACACTTGGGTTTAATCGTTCGTTGTCTTCCCAGGCTTGTATGTGTCATGGTGTATGGTTAAGCAAGTCTAAGGTATATGATTTTTTTGGTATTTTACGGTTTATCTCCTATGCTAAAAGGTGAAGGGTTGAGAAACTAAAACTAACTCTAACTACAGCACTAAGTCCTAGTGTCAGCATCCATTCCCACTTACCATACACACCCTGAACTGTGCAACTGTGGCTACCAAATGCTAATTGTTACTGGGATCACCACACGTAATGCACGTGCTCGAAGTGGTCATATTGAGGCACTTAACTAACCTAAGTGTGACAAGCAGCCGATTCCTTGACTAGCCATACACATTCGTGGATGCTCATAATCAAGTTGTACTTGCCCCACGTTCTAGGAGGAAAGGATGAGAGAATCTACTCGCGATGAGTAGCCAATTTCTTGGCTAGCCGTACACGTTCGTCAACGCTCATAACCAAGTCGTACTCATGCCGCATCACTAGGAAAGTAGTAAATAACATTAATTAAACCTATCCATGCACTGCAAGGTTTATCCACAAAGCTCATCTTTATTTCCGTACACAACTTACGTTCAGGTACAAAGCTACTCGAATAAAGAACCGTTCACTTGGGGGACTCCTACTGCGGACACATGGAAAATATTCTATCTCTAGGGTGATCAATTTGCCAGAGCTTCGCTACTTTACGCCTATGATGTCAAATGAGGGGAGTGCCACCTCTTATTTATAGATATGGCAGCAGACCGCGATATCGTGTATGCGATATCGTAGGGAAGGATGCGATATCGCGTATGCGATATCGCGGCGGACGCGATATCGTGTATGCGATATCATGGCCTGTGTAATTCACGTCTCATCACCTAGGATCAATAGTAATATTACAATGGAAGCATGATAACTAAAAACCAATGGTGTGCAGAATACATGATATTAAGGAAGGTCAAATTGCATAGAAATTTCATACCAAACTGAAAACTAAATATACATTTCAATTTATAGAACTTCATGTCTATACATAAATCAAAATATGCTTTACTATGCTAAAATACACAAACACATAAACATCATCATCGTATATATGAGAGTATAGAGAGTTTTATACAAATATACATAGTTCATACTATTGTACATGAAAATATACATTAACCAAGCACTAAAGATGTTCCCCTCCTCTACATTCCCTCTCCATTCTCATCTAGGATCCTTTACCTTTCACTTGTAATTAAATAAAGTCAGTACACAATTAAGCGGAAAGCCTTTACACTTTCATGATAGATTATCAACAAGTGCTGCATTGAAGGAGAGGAGTGGGGTACAATATAACCTATAATAATTATTAGTCTTACGCATGATCAAGACAACACATACACCATCTCACCCATAATGCTAACATAATCATTATTAAAGAGGATAGATGGCTATCATATAATCATCGATAAAGCCATGGTTTGACATCATCTATCATATATTCATTACACCATATCACATGCATTTCCACTATCATGCCTGATGAGACATGAAATTGCTCATATTGCTAGCGATCGTGTTAAGGCACCCACGTTATATCATGGGTCGTGATATTGCATATGCGATATATCATGGGCCGCGATATCGTGTACATGATATCTTGTCTGCTCGCGATATCGCGTACACGATATCTCGTCTGCCTGCGATATCACAGTCAGTTGCAATTTCTATAAATAAGAGGCTTCTCTGCCTCATTTGACATCCCAGTTTTAGAGTAGCAAAGCTCTAGAAGTTTGATCCCTCCAGAGTTAGATTTTTTCCCGTGTCTACCCGCAGTGTGGTGAATGTAATTGTACGGTGTCTTTATTCGAGTGTGCCGTACTTGGACACGCACATGACCGGCAATAAAGATCGAGATTACTTCATCATTGTAGCATTTACTTTGTTATTTATTTATTTTTTATTTATTTAATGTTATTTACTATTTTCTCTCTCTCACCCTTAAACTCCTAGAAGCAGAATGAGTACGA
>MNCI01023250.1:610098-699180 GCA_015680685.1 Gnetum montanum | reverse complement strand
AAAACATGAACCCTTGGACATGGCCTTAGAAAGATATTATTCACTGTTAAACAGCTGTCCAGGCCATGGGTTTTCCGAGGAAAGGCTAAGGTACCATATTATTGATGGGCTACGTAATGAAATAAGAGAGACCTTAGGAACATATGCCGGAGGTCAACTATACCAACTACGAACCTATCAAATCTAAGAGCTTATTAAGCGGGTAGCAAAAGAAGAAGGAGAAATAGCTACATGGGAGAGTGTTGAAAAACATCAATGGGACCAAAATTTTAACTCAACAAAGGTCCACAATCATACAAAGGAGAGATCAAAAAAGCTCAAGGTGGAAACATCATCTTTGCCAATACAACAATTGTTAGAAGAAGCCGAGGCAAAGATCAATAAGATGTTGGAATGGATGAATCAAAAGTGTGGAGAATATGTCAACAACATTGGAGATAGAGTTTTGACAAACCAAGAAGCAGGACAAAACAATAGACATTCGGAGAAAAGGAACAAAGGGAATAAGTGCTCAACTGCCAATCATATGTATGAATGCAACATATGCCTGTACGATCACCCCAAAGGTCAATGCCAAATATTGTTACATCTACATGAGCATTGGGAAAACACGTTACATCTAGAGTTCATACAGAGATACTATGTTCGATCACAGTGGCAACAATCCCAGTTGTGGGGGAATCCACCCTTAGACTGGAGGCATCCTTCATATTTTTTGAATCCAAACGCTTATCACAATCAACACCCTGTTTCTTCAACTAGGCCACCACACTTTATCTCACCACAATACCATTCTCCACAATACTATCAACCCATACCTCCAACGCAACCACCACCTTGTGCACCTTATATTCCTCCTAACTTTCCACATTCTCATCCTTTCCCTCCTTCCACAATGCCACCAACTATTCCTAAGGTGTTTGTACCACCGCAATCCATGAACAACACTTGTGCTACCGCTACTAACAGCAGTGAAGAGCCTCCTCAACATCAAAAGCATCCTTTCTTTAAACACGACCGTAGGAAGGGACAACATAACTCTGAGGCCACTGCACCTTCCAACCCAACACAAAACCCTGTGGTGCACCCTTACCTTCGAACCCAATGCCTCATGTAACTTCATCAGGGCCACCAACTCACACTCCAACAACCATACAGCTCAATGAACACAACCATGGGAGGCATCAGCCCAATCCTTGCATACCATTTAACGGTCCTAAACATCATAGTGGGTCAACTCGTTATCTAGGAACTACATTGTATGAAGTGCCCCACTGTGTTTACTATAAAGTGTGTGAAATACAAGGTGATAAGTATGGACCATTTTCAATATTTCCAATATGCAAGGATCCTCATTTCCCATTTATTAATCCTTTCCATACTCAACCGTTTAGTTATGGGGGATATCCCCCATTTCAATGACAAGCAGGAGTAATAAATATTTTTCATTTTCTTTAATTTTACAACTTTTTTATTTTCTAGTTCTTCATTTTTCAACTTTTTGTTTTATCCTTTTATCTTTTCATGTGTTTTTTTGTAAGTAATCTCATCTACGAATAAAACACTCATGTGGATCGTTGGTTGAGGTGTGTTTTATGTTATTAAGTCATGAGTGATCAATTATTTGAAATAGTGAGCCCACTACATCCACTCATCATCCACTCTATAAATAAGAGGGTCTGTTCATGGTTACAATGATATTCTTGAAATTTCTAAAACTTAAAATTAATTTTGTGTTCATTGTACCTAGAATGAAGAAGGATGGACCAAGAGGGAATGATTAGGATGTGACATCAAGGGGATTTGAGGATTCTCTTTGGTGACATCTGTGGGAGTTATCATGCAATGTGCTTGTACTAAGATCCTTGTAGATCTAATGAAAAATGGGAGTAAGAGTAATCAAAAGGGCACTCAAAATTCAAAAGCTATTCTAAGGGGTCCCACTGGAAAGACATGCATCCATGCCTGAAGGTTGGTGGCTTCTTTGGATTTAGTAAAGTCAAAAAAAAGAGGGAAAGAGAAAAGAAAAAGGAAGTGCCATAAAACAAAAATCACTCCCCCCTTGTACTAAACGCCAAGTGATCGTATGCCTTGTTGTTTTGGTACTCTCATAGCTGTTCATCATGGGATGAAACAATGCGATGTCACTGTTTAGACAGATGGACTTGGTCTTGATCTTGGAATGATGGGATAATGACACATTAATCATGCTTTACATGCAGGATTCACTGTACCCTGGGCTAGTTACCTTATGTCCCAATCTCTCTGATCCCTTTTTGTAGTTTGTCTCATCTCACTATTCGTGTAATTGTAGCTTATGTCTTGTGTAGCATAGAATTTTCATCTCATTTTGGTGATATTTACATGTGTGTGTTTTGTGAAATTAGTTCAGATTACCTCTAATCCTTATAGTGCCCACAGACACTTTAAGTGTGATTACACAAGGGCATTATAGGTTGAAACCTGCTTTGGGGAGGACCCACTTGTGTAATTTTTTGTAATATTCACTTATGACATAGCTCACACGCACCATTTATTACCCTCAATGTATTGTTCACAATTTTCTTTCCCTTAGTACCATTACATAGCCTTTTTCTCTACCATCTGAGGTCCTTATTGATAAATTTTACACCATCATAATTTGCATGCCTTCAGAACTAGTTGAATTACCTCGGAACCCTATAACAATCATTTAGATGTCCTTAGTTTACATTGTTTAATTTCAAAAGAAATATTAAAAATTCGCAATTGTGCACCTTTGGCTTTCATATCCATAACTCGCTTGTTGGTACTCCGATTTTCATTTTGTTTGAACCTACTTGACCCCGGAGTGTTCAGCTTAGTCATGGGGGAGGGGCACATGTTGAATAGCACATAAATTTTTTGAAATTTATCATTTCCCAAAGGACATATTTAAGGGTAATTAGTTCTAAAATAAAGAATAAAATGTGTCAAAAATAATTTCATCCCCTTAGTTATATCAGAAAATTAAATTTGGAAACCACCTAAGCAAAAAGGACTCAACATTATAATATTTTAGGGACATGTTATTCCAATAATTAACATCACACGAAAATAAAGTAAATCTATTAAGGCAAGCAATAAGGTATAACCTAACTTTGATAACAACCTTACTGATGATTGGTCCTGTGTGATTGTAGATGGCCTCGAAACGTGGACAACAGGAAGGTCCTGCTTAAGGTGCGATCAAATGATCTTAGAGAGGTGGAAGAAAAGATCCTACCTGATGAGTGGCGAGGTAACCCTACACTCCACCATACGAATACGAGCGTGCACGCGTGATCTGGTCAAACTCCGCAGACTAAATGCCTTAACGCCACAAGAAACACTTGGGGTTAATCGTTCGTTGTCTTCCCAGGCTTGCTTGTAAGTGTCATGGTGTATGGTTAAGCAAGTCTGAGGTATGTGATTTTTTTGGTATTTTCAGCTTATCTTCTATGCTACCAGGAGAAAGGGTTGAGAAATTAAGCTAACTCTAACTAAAGATCTAAGTCTAAATTAACTAGTGTCAGCATCCGTTTCCACTTGCCGAACACACCTTGAACTCTGCAACTGCAGCTTACCAAATGCTAATCGTTACTGGGATTGCCACACGTAACGCAAGTGCTCAAAGTGGTCGTACTGAGGCACCTATTTAGCCTACGTGTGATAAGCAGCCGATTCCTTAGCCAGCCGTACACACCCGTGGGTGCTCGTAACTAAGTCGTACTTATCACACGTTCTAGCCTAGCAATGAGCAGCCGATTCCTCAACTAGCCGTACACATCAGACTACCACTGGGATTACCAAGCGCAGAACCCTGGAATACGCTACTGGGTTACCAAGCAGCCAATGCTCGTAATTGAGTTGTACTCATGCATTGTGTCAAGAAGCCAATTCCTTGACTAGCCGTACACATCCGTAGACGCTCGTAATCAAGTCATACTTGAACACACGAGGAAAGCAGTAAATGAAAGCAATAAATGAAACCACGTGCTGCAAGGTTTATCCAAACAAGTTCGTCTTTATTGCTGTACACAACTTGGGTTCAGGTTACAAGCTACTCGAATAAAGAGCCGTTCACTCTAGGACTCCTACTGCGGGCACATGCGGAAAAATTCTAACTCTGGAGTGATCAATCTGCCAGAGCTTCGCTACACTAGCCAGGATTGGGAAATGAAGGGAGTGCCGCCTCTTATTTATGGATATGACAGCGGGACGCGATATCGCGTACGCGATATCGCAGGGTAAGATGCGATATCGCGTACCCATGCGATATCACGGCGGCCGTGATATCGCGTACGCGATATTGCGGCCCAGTGCAAATCGCGTCTCATCATACCCCCATGACTGAATGAAAACTCGTCCTCGAGTTCCTTACAATGATATCAGGTAGGTATGGGATTATTAGGGGAAATGGAACTAATGGGATGACATGTGAACGGTCTTTATTACAAGACTTGACAAAAACTGGTGTTCATGACAACATGGGTGAACACCTTATTACAATGACATCAGGCCACAGTTGGCAGCTGAGAGAAAAGAGGAGAGAGAATAGAAGAGAAGAAGAGAGAAGAGTCTTGTTGCTGCCAACGCCTAGATTGCGCCTTTCGTTGTCCATCTGTAAGCGCATTATCAATTCCACTCCTTGCATGCTGCTTCAGCGCTGCTCCATTCCAAGTGTCTGCTCCAGATCCATTCTGTTGTTGTATGATTGCCATCTGCACACACAACACCATCATATATTAGCAAGGGTAATTGAATCATTAAGTAAAGCATACCTTGCTTCGGTTTAGGTTCACTGGCTAAGGTGTGGTATGGCTGATATGGATCTGGGAAAATATAGATGATGACTACCGAAGGTATAGGGGTTAGGAAGAAAAACGAAAAAATCCGGGGCTTAGGATAAAAATCGAAAAATCAGGCCCCGTACCCCCATGACTAATCGCGAACCTCCGGTAGCGTTAGAATGGAGAGAGAAAAGGAATAGGAATGATAGGTAAAAAGGGACAACTATGGCATCGATAAAAAGGATGTCATGATGGAAATGAACAAAAATGTTAATTAATTGCAAAACGTTAAGGAAAAGAAGTTAACTAATGTTCCAAATAGGAATGTCAGTGGGTCCTCCCCAAAGCAGGCTCATGCCCTTAATGCCCTGACAATCCCACATTCAAAGAGTCCGTGGGCTCTGGGAATGTCCTTTGGAAACAAGAGTTAAAGTCTTAACCGGAAGAATTTACCAAAAAGAAAACAAAGCATCAACTAAAGTATATACAATGATACAACCGGCAATGAGGTGAACAATGGAGAGAAGGATGGGAAGAAGAGAAGTGGAATGGAATCCCAAGAACAAGGTGGTGTACAGCCCCTTGTGTGTTACATGATTAATGTGACTTGGCGAATCTCATTCCAACTCTGGGCTCAAACCAACCACTTCCAGTGACTTCGCATCAATGCAGTTGGTTAAATCATCCACTTGGGTAACAAGGATGCAACTTCGAGAAGCCACCACCATTCCGACGAAACAACAGAGAGAATGGGAAGCGAGAAGGGCCTTAGTTAGAGGGAACACTTTGGTTCCATAACCAGTGCTTGCAGCCCAAATTTATTCCGTCTAAGGGGTGTGCTTTGAATCCTCACTTTTAGCTTTTTAGCTTTTTCTTCTTCTCTTTTTTCTGTTTTTCCATTTTTTTTCTTCTTTTTTTTGTTTTGTGTTTTTATGCGTGGGGACCACACCATGCAAAGACTTCTTTATTTTTATTGTCTCAGCTTCCGATTATTGGGTTACATCGGAACGGTAAGAAAACCCAAGAAGAAAACATCCAAGCACCCAAGTGAAAGACCAACACAAGAGCACCAAGTTCCCTTGAAGTCACACCCGTTTCAAATCCTTGAGTCCGTCCTTAGTTTGAGAAATGCCCAGTCACCGGTTCGTTAAAGTTCTTATTGGAAGGGAACTGTACATTTCCAAGCCAAGGGAAACCATAGACTTGATGGATGGATGGATGAAGTGATCTCATTGCCTGCCATATCAAAAGAACATACCTTAGTATCAACAATGTAACTTAAAGGTAAAAACCAAACATTAGCAATTAATGAAAAACAGTTCATCCCATCGGCCCGAACACTTATTGGGTGACGAATTTACATGATGGATGACACACACACACACACACACAAAAAGATAGAAAAATATAACGATGTTGTAAAACAAAAACAAGAAAAGTTAAAGAAATTTGTAAAACAAAAATTAGAAAAGTTAAAGAAATTGTAAAACAAAAATGTGAAAAACAAAAACGTTGTAAAACAAAAACGTGTAAAACAAAAACTGAAAAAGAACTGAGGGCCCCATATGATTAGCATAGGTGGCCATCTCCCCCATGACTGAGTTGTGAGGGAGAGATCCGAAGTAGTGAGCGCCTATTTGAATTTCTAAGCAGTGCCCAACTTCTCCCAATTGATGATCTTAAATTCAGGGTTGGAAGTTGGCGACGCTCACGTTCCAATGTGTCTATGCCACGGTTGTTGGCATGAGTTGCCTCAGTTCGTTCCATGCATATTTGTTTGCTCTTATGAGAAGCTGTCAACCACGGGGTGTCTACTACTTCTTGTGTGGTTGCTACATACAGGCATCTTTGTTGCAGAGTTTCCTGGGCACACCTGTGACATGGAGACATTTCCTCCGTGTCATCACCCGATGAATCACTGTATGTGATGCATGGAACTATCCTCTTCTCGATCTTTCCACATATGTTTATCTTGGAGATTTCCAAGGAAAGATCACGGATCCTAAGGCATGCATCTACTGTGCTTAGCCATGCCCTTCCCATTATAATTGGGAAGTCCCCTTCGTTGTTGTTAACATCGATCACTAGGAAATCCGCTGGGTAGGACCAACCACACACAGTGGTGATAACGTCCTCCACCAAACCCAAGGGAATAGTGATGGACTGGTCTGCCAGCTCTAGTTGGATGTTGCTCTTCTTAAGTTGGGGCAGGTTCCAGGCGTGATACATCTTTCGCGAAATTAAGTTGACTCCGGAACCTGAGTCAAGAAGAGCTCGATGTGGTGCATTCCCAGCGATCTGCAAATGAATAAAGGGACTCCCAGGATCAGTTAGTTTCCTGGGAAGGTGGCCTACCTTGATCCAGTCAGTTACGGTATGTGTTAGCATAACCGTATGCGTTACATTCCCTTGGACTGAAGGGTGCTCCGAAGTGTTAGTAGTTAGAGGCCTATACATATACCCGTCCGCTTGTTGTTGCGAGAGCCTATCCGGGCTCCTAGTTCTGAAAAAGGGTCTCCTTTTTGTACAGTTATCGCCAGAACTAGTGTCCGGTTGGATATTTACACTCTGAATATTTACAGATCTCGCGGCGTGACGTTGCTGCGGTTGGGTAGGTAATTCCCCTTGCATTGTTGGAGCAGGAGGTGTTATGGGAACTACTTGAGGAAAAGGTGCGGGTGGAGTTAGAGGATGGACAGAATGTGGAATGTCTCCCGGAGGAGAAGGAGTCCTTCTGAAGTACTCCCGAGCGTAGTAGTGACGGCGTGGAGTGTGACTCATAGCGTCACCTGGAGAAACTGGCTGCTGCACATAATAACCATAAGGATCAGGCTGCCGGTAAGGGTATCGATGTGTTGGCTGTGGCATCCCCCATGACTGTGGGTATTGCCACTGCTGATGTTGCTCGATGGGCTGCGGAGGTGTTCCACTTGGATAATACGTCAAGGGTTGGTGGAACTGCCTCGGGTTACCTTGTGGATAAGGTAACCTTCTGGGTGTTTGCCGTTGATTAAGTCTTGGATTTAATGCATACACCCCAGACTCCTGCAGATGTGAGATGATTGGACAACATCCCTTAGGATGGTCATAATAGCAGACCTCACATCCACCGTCATTGTCTGAATCAGAATTTTCAGCCTCATCGGAGTTAGAGATTTTTCCCTTACCCTTGTTATGTGCAGGGTTAAAGTTTCTCCGCATGTTTTTGCTTTTATCACTACTTTGCTCATCCTTAGACTCTTCTACGATTTTCAAAACTGTTTCTATTCGTGAGTCTAAGGAATCCCACATTTGGTCTACCTTAGCCGATACCTCCGTTGTTAACTTTTGGATCGGCACGGTTTTCCTGTTCACCAACTCTTCGAGTGGTGACTCATCCTCCTCATCACAGAATTTCACTCCCTTCTTGCGAAGGGAGGGATCGCGGTTGTATTCCTCCGCACTTTCTCTTTTCCGTAGCTCACCCTCTTCTTGCGCTACTTGTTCCAACAATACTTCAACTTCATGGGCTCTTAGTTGGGAGAGTCTCCCTTGGGCGTAAGTCCCAAGAGTTCTTCTCGTTTCATTTCGTAGCCCATCCACGAGGTGGCGAAGTTGATCCCGCTTAGCGTACCCATGGCCCGGGCAACGATGTAGCAATGTGTAGTAACGGGCCATGGCAGCATCCAAGGATTCATGAGCTCCTTGTTTCCAGCCTTGGATCTGCTTACGCAAGTTAGACACTCTGGAGTACGTTTGATATTTGTTGTTGAACAATTCAAGCATCGTACTCCACCTCCTGATGGTTTCCGGTTCTAAGGACCGGTACCAGCTTTCTGCTTCCTTAGTGAGTGTCCTTGGGAAAAACTTGAGTTTCTTCCACTCATTGTCAATGTTCTGCAAGGTACAGGTATCGTGGAATGCCTGTAAATGGTGTTGACAATCAGTGTTGTATCCCCCTTCAAAACGTGGGATATTATTTATATCCAAACGCTTGATCCTACTGTCTCTTAAATGCCTTGTGGGAATCCTAACTACCTCTCTAATATCCAGCATACTTTGGGTTGCGAATAGGGGTTCATCATGGTCATCTTTTTCATGACGTCTGTGATGCCTATGTTGTGGTTCCCTATTCTCCCTACATCCTTGCCCTTGTCCTAACTCCTCTCGACCTTCCTGTCGAGGCTTTTCATCTCGTTTACCTTTACTCTCCGCGTTATGCCCATGGTGGCTGCGCCCAGATGTGGAAGGAAAGTGTGAATGATGTGATGAAGGGGAAGAAGAAGGGGATCCATCACCACGGTGATGTTTCTTGCCTTCTCTTCGGCTGCTTCGACCCCGATCATTGTGACGATCAATGAATCCGCCATTAGTGCAAGTGATTGTTCCTGCCGTGAACAGCTGGTGCTCACGGGGATCAGAGCCTGGAATATGTATCGTTGATCTAAGGCCCTGATGCCTAACCTCTTCACTAGAGTGAGGAGGAGGAACATCATTTTCTAAGAAACCCGTTGTGAGGGGTTCCTCGTCTCCTATTTCACTAATGACGTGGGAAACCTTGCCCTTCAGTAGTGAATGTTGGCTCTCCTGCCTTGCATCCCGAATACGTTGGGCTTTTGTGGGATGATAATCCCTCAGAGTGTAATCATCCGCAACGTATTCAGTAATCAGCTCTTGCATGCCATACCGTACCAAGGCACGGAAAAGCATGTTGGGAGCAGATCGATCTGGGGGTAACACGATGTTACCTTGCATGTCTCTCCACCGCAGTTGCTCATCTTGATGGAAAACAAAGGTAAAATCCGGCACATACTCATCGGGATGAGTATATGTGACCTTAGATTGTTGAGGACATGGTTGATCTCGGTTATGCGTATGATGCTGACTTTCTCCTGTATTGTCCTTAGGTGAGTTGATTTCGTGAGAAGAAGCCATTTCTATTGGTGTGCTAATTTCACCGTTATTTATTGTTCTTGATTAACTGATTAACCCTAAGGTTCGTTTTAAGCTCACAACGATGTGAGTGATATCCCTTATGTTAAATTGGCGAAAAAACACTTAGTCCCCGGCAACGGCGCCAATGATGAGTGGCGAGGTACCCCTACACTCCACCATACGAATACGAGCGTACACGCGCGATCCGGTCGAACTCCGCAGACTAAATGCCTTAACGCCACAAGAAACACTTGGGGTTAATCGTTCGTTGTCTTCCCAGGCTTGCTTGTATGTGTCACGGTGTATGGTTAAGCAAGTCTGAGGTATGTGATTTTTTTGGTATTTTCGGCTTATCTTCTATGCTACCAGGAGAAAGGGTTGAGAAAACTAAACTAACTCTAACTAAGATCTAAGTCTAAATTAACTAGCGTCAGCATCCGTTCCCACTTGCCGGACACACCCTGAACTATGCAACTGCAGCTTACCAAACGCTAATCGTTACTGGGATCGCCACACGTAACGCAAGTGCTCGAAGTGGTCGTACTGAGGCACCTATTTAGCCTACGTGTGATAAGCAGCCGATTCCTTAGCCAGCCGTACACACCCGTGGGTGCTCGTAACTAAGTCGTACTTATCACACGATCTAGCCTAGCAATGAGCAGCCGATTCCTCAACTAGCCGTACACATTAGACCCGGGAGTTACCAAGCGCAGAATCCTGGAATACGCTACTGGGTTACCAAGCATCCAATGCTCGTAATTGAGTCGTACTCATGCATTGCGTCAAGCAGCCGATTCCTTGACTAGCCGTACACGTCCGTAGACGCTCGTAATCAAGTCGTACTTGAACGCACTAGGAAAGCAGTAAATGAAAGCAATAAATGAAACCACGTGCTGCAAGGTTTATCCAAACAAGTTTGTCTTTATTGCCGTACACAACTTGGGTTTAGGTTACAAGCTGCTCGAATAAAGAGCCGTTCACTCTAGGACTCCTACTGCGGGCACATGGGGAAAAATTCTAACTCTGGAGTGATCAATCTGCCAGAGCTTCGCTACACTAGCCAAGATTGGGAAATGAAGGGAGTGCCGCCTCTTATTTATAGATATGGCGGCGGGACGCGATATTACGTACGTGATATCGCAGGGTAAGATGCGATATCGTATGGGATGCGATATCGCGGCGGCCGCGATATCGCGTACGTGATATCACGGCCCAGTGCAAGTCGCATCTCATCACTACCAGAAAACATGCAGAACAGGAGGAACAATCATTCAACATTCATCAAGAAGATCCTCCTACCATACGGTCTGGGTAGGCAGAAGCAGGAGATACCCTCTTTGAAAGCGGTTCCTATTACTTAGGGGAAATGTACCAACTTTGGCAGAATAAAGAAGAAGGCACCATGGTCAAAAATTGTGGTGTGACTGTTTACTTCTTTATTCAAGCCATTTTGAAAATATTAAACGTTATGAATAAAGGGCCAAAGGTTGCTTAGAACCAGCTGGACACTTTCAGAACTAAGCAACTTAATAAACTATTGATAGAGAATAAAAGGGTGGCAAAAGAAAAAGAGAAGGTTGACTAGGTTGCCTCTATGGTGCAAGTGCAAACTTACATGCATGCCAAGGCACTCAAGGCCTTACAAGAGGAGAAACTCTAGGCTGTACTTCAATGTTATCAAATTCCCAATCCTGGAGCACAAGAAAAGGCAAAGACACCTATGGAGGAGTCACCACCACCAGGAACTACATGAGTTCCAAATTTTTGTAAATATTCTGTGTGTTGTGTCTTTGTTTTGTTTTCTTCCCACACTATGGCATCATCCCATTTTTCCATCTAATAATCCCATACCTATCCTCTGTGTAATCAATGTAGCTTGTTCTCACTTTAACTCAAGGACGAGTTTTCATTCAGTCGTGGGGGTATGATGAGACATGAAATTTCTCATATTGCTAGCGGTCATGTTAAGGAACCCACGTTAAATCATGGGTCACGATATCGCATATGCGATATATCATGGGCCGTGATATCGCGCATGCGATATCTCATCTGCCCGCGATATCGTGTACGCGGTATCACAGTCAGCCACAATTTCTATAAATAAGAGGCCGCTCTCCCTCATTTGACATTCCAGTTTTAGAGTAGCGAAGCTCTGGAAGTTTGATCCCTCCAAAGTTAGATTTTTTTCCTGTGTCTGCCCGCAGTGTGGTGAATGTAATTGTATGGTGTCTTTATTCGAGTGTGCTGTACTTGGACATGCACATGACCGGCAATAAAGATCAAGATTACTTCATCATTGCAACATTCACTTTGTTATTTATTTATTTTTTATTTATTTAATGTTATTTACTATTTTCTCTCTCTCACCCTTAAACTCCTAGAAGCGAAACGAGTACGACTTGATTATGAGCATTTAAGTGTGATTGCTTGGTAGCCCAGTGGTGTAGCTAGGATCTACGCTTGGTAACCCAGTGGCATATTTGGGATGTGTGCTTGGTAATCCCAGTGGCATACCTAGGATCTACGCTTGGTAGTCCTAGTGGTAGTCATGCATGAAGTCCAAGATGTGTACGGTTGATCAAGGAATCGGTTGCTCGTCGCACTTAGGCTAGATTAGATTTTCTTACCCTTTTCCTCCTAGCTTAGCGTATTTAGTATTATTTCCCACTACCTTCAGGAGTAGCGATAGAATTAGGAACACATCATACACCTCATCTGGACTAAACCATACGTGACATATGAAATACTAATCCAAGTGGGAAGACAGCGAATTGTGACCTAAGGCTAACTATCTAGGTGCCACAACTAGTCCATCTGCGGAGTTTGACCAGATCGTGCGTGCGATGCTCGTTTCGTATGGTTGAGTGTAGGGGTACCTCGCCACTCATCAATGCCCATGGCATCATACCTATAATATACTATTATAGTTAGTGATCCACACAATCATAATCCAATCATAATACATATTATCCACAATATGACTCACAAATCAATACTATCATATACATAGCCCATGTGGTCGTTAGCATATCCACACTCAGTGTAGCATGTGAAACATTGTCATGAGGACTAATCATAGCCATTACCTGTAGGCCTTTTCTTAGTCTTTTCTTTATCCAATTGATGTTGGGATCTACCAACCTATGACACGCAACCACTAGCCTTCTAGAGGACTGACAATAGGGATGAACACACCTATGCCACATACTACTCATAGGGATGAACACACCTACACTCTTTCACGCTCAGAATGAGGCTTGAGATAGGAGCCTCACTAAGGCATCATAGTGTGGATCAATCTATACTACCTCTAGGATGTCTCATGACCAATTAGTTTGCACCCTCATGCTAGCACCACCCACCAATGACTATCACAAGCGTTGTTGCAAAGACATGTACACATTCCAGCTAGCTTAAGCCAACGCATGTCATAAGCACAACACATCCAAACAAACATAACATAACCACATATTTACACCTAAAAATCATAGTCATTCCATGAAAATGATACCACAATTCAACAAAACAAAATTAATATCATAATATGACAAAACAATACCATATTTCTTGAACTGCATGTAATTCCAAACAAATGACCACTATATTAACCTTTAAAATGATATATTCCCAAAGAGAAAATCTATCCCACGATTAAGAAGTACTTCCCAAAAAAATTCTAATGATACTAATTTTACCTAAATCAGACTCCTAGAAGCAAAGTTATGTACGTTCAAAGTGTAATTAATAAAATAATAATTAATAATATTTAATTACTACTAGGAAGGATTGAAACTTCCAAAAATGGTCACGTCACAATAGGCTGCAAAAATACAATATTTCCATCATACCAATCTCATAAACATCACATATCATATTCCACAAGTCCACATCATTTTAAACATTGCATATATATCAATAACAATTTGTACCCGAAACTGTACAATTTTAAGAAATATGCAAAATAACATGCCTAAGCTTAATCTTTGAGCTATCCACCCCACATGCACACATTTCATGATCATATATACTAATCTAGCACAAAAATATAAGAAAAAGGTAAAGATAACCCACCAATTAAAATTTTTGGGGAAGAAAGGCCAAAATAAGGAGAAAACCCTCAAAAATCTAGTAGGACTTCATTTCACTCCAAATAAGTTTTGCATCCATGTAGATGTGACCGTAGCAATCCAAAATCAAGGTTTAGAGTAATCAAAAATCATTTACAAAGCTTAAAATTCTAGAAAAAAAAGGAGAAATAGAATAAAATTAAAAGAGAATAAATGTGACATCATTTTCTATTTTGAGAGATAGAAAGAAATGAACAAAATCCAATTTTTATGGGTGGTGGTAGACAAAGAGCGGTGGTAAGAAAAACAACATTTTAAACTATGTTTTTTTCATCATATGCTCTTAACATATGCATTTTGTTAAAAAAAATATACACAAGTGGCTTCCTTTTTGCACATCACGTGCAACATTTGATTTTTAATTTTACTTTTTACTTCTACTTTTTTTTCATAAGTTTATTTCTTTTATTTCTTTCCCAACTAATATCCTACATTTCCAATGTGCATAACAATCACATTGGGACTCCAAATTAAAATCCATTTGAACCTACAAAATCCTTATCAAATGCTCTACACATTCACATGCCAAAATCGAACATCATGCAACATAGTGCTATAGTTTAAATGCATTAATACCAAAATTGCACATAAAGCATAAAGAAATACTAGATAGGTCCTCTTGTACCCCAATCCAACACCCCTACCAGCAACCTCACTTGTCAAACACATCACATAGGGCTAGTGTACATAATCACATTAGTTAAGCATGCTAAGACATCATAATTGGAACATAAAGACAAAGCCTCATAGCATAGAAAATACATTTATATTAAATTAACTCATCCTCAAAAACCCATCAGGACTCCACATGTGATGTATAAATCATTGGCATATGATCATACCTAATGTATTTGGATGGGGTGTAACAGACTACAAGAAAATGCTACTTGCAGCCACTTGCACTCCACTTGAACTGAGCTTCTAGAAGGTCTCATGCCTTCCAATAGGTCAAAATTTCAACCATTTTTCATCTACTAGATTATCATTGTGACTTCTGGTTGAAACTGTGAGGTAGTGTTACTTGCACTCCACCTGAAATATGCTTTTAGAAACCTATCGCACTCCACTTGAACTAAGCTTTTAGAAGGTTTTGTGCCTTCTAGTAGACCAAAAATTTAACCTTTATATTATATCTTAGTAAAATAACTTAATGTTTGTTCCCATGGAATATAATAGAGTATGAGAAAACATAAGCTTGTTCTACAACTTAAAGGATTAAACTTACATTGTTTACAAACTTGATAATCAAATTTCATAATACATAACATTATGGTTTGAGTTACAATAAGATAAGTGTTCAAACCAAATGTAACATAATGTTTAAATGAAGATCTAACATTAAATCATAAAAGAAAACCACATATTATATCAAACATTAAACATGAAAACTTTTATGATTCCTAATGTCATACTTAGGTTTTTAAGTTATCATACTTAACTATCATCTAATCATCATTCATAAGTTTTCCAATTAAATACTAAGTTTACACTAGAGGTGAAGGTATCCCAAGAGATTATTATAACTTGGGTGTTAATTTTTGGTCTTGGCTATTATACCTTAGGAGAATTTTTACATATCAATAATTACCTTAGGAGATTGCAAGATAGTGTCACTCATAGCATGTCATAGTCCATGTGTTGAAGACTTTCAAAAGGTATCATGTCTTGTTGTGGGAAAAACTTTCAAGCATTTTTAGCCTTCCAGAAGGTCTAACTATCTTTTGGTTGGAATTACGTGAGACTACTATTCGCATTAGCTTGCACTCTCCAAATTATGTGATAGTGCTACTTGTAGTCCCTCGCAACTTTTGATAAACTGTAATTCACAATAATATGTATGACTCATAGTAATTTCTAATATGTGCAACAGTCATAAAGTCACATTGTGTGGTATGAGGTAGAAAATAAAACCACTGCAAACACTTTCTACCTCAATTTTAGCATTTCTTTAGTAGCTAGGAGGGCACAGAGCATGACAAGGAAGTGAAGAGTATTTCTTGAGAAATCACATTGTCATTCAAGGCTAGTCTTTCTGAAAAGATTTCATTAAGAATGCAAAGGCCTTGAAGATGCACCTTTGCAAAATGGATTGTAGGATGTGTAAGACTTTTAAAATAGCATTTACTAATAAGGTACATTACTTGCTCTCATTTTATACATATTATATTGCGTAAGTGTTGAATATGCTATCTCAAATATAGATATGTTGGATATATAGTGTGTAAAATCTTTGAAGAATGCAAGGAAGGTGAGAGCATGTAGGTTTCTGAAAAATAGCATGACAACAAGAAATACAAAATCTACCAAAAGGGGATTTTTTAAAAGATGATATTCGATGGTCTTATTTCTTTGATGATGCATTTACTTATATATATAAATCAAGAGCAGAAGATTTTATTAAGGGGAATAAAAGAATGAGATCTTTCCTTGTTAATTTTTCTATAAAACTAAAAACCAAAAAAAAGGGAGAAAGAAGACTTGCTCACGAGCAAACCATTACACAAGCCAGATATTGTAAGTTATTTAGAACTGTTTTGTATTTATCTATTAATGTTTTATAATAGAAAGATTCACAATCTAGAATACTGCGATCTTTGTTTGAATATGTTTTTTGTATCAGTTATCATTGCAAGTATGGACCAAATGTTACTACAGGGATAGCACCTAAGAAAGGTAGAAAAAAAAATAAGAAAGAAAGAAAGATTAGTTGTCAATGTCATTTCATAATTTGCTATATGTGAGGAGAAGATCATGTTTCATGTATTATATATAAAGAAATGAATCATGTTGACACATCAGGAGCTTATTGTGATGGCTTGTTAGATCCCATGATAGATAAAAGAAGCTCACAATCCATACATATTTCTAGCGAGGTGTGTCAAAAGATATTGTGTTTATAAAAGGAAGGATTATCAATAGATCTCATCTATGAGAGGTCTATCAAAGATATTTTTTAAAGGAAGAGATGATTTTGAGCTATCAAGAAAGAGAAATTTTTTTCTTATTAAAAAATAAATTTGCAACATTTGCAAAAATGTTATCCCTAATTATAAGAAAAGTGAGCATGATAAAATTAGTATCTAACTATGGTACCAAACAACAAGTGATTTTTACTTTTACTACCAGCAAGAGAACCAAGAACAAGGTATCTCATTGAGCATTGGATTGTAATCACCTTGGATGATCAAAACTATGATAAATCTATCTCAATGTAGTATCCTTGCAATGGATTCCACTTTCAATACTAACAAATATGGTGTAATTTAAATAATGCATCATATTATTCCATTTGAAAAATTATTGGTGTTATAATAGAATAAGACATTATCCTATTAAAAATGTGTGGTTATCTTTGTGGTTCCATCTTAATATGGTAATGGCTTTTTATTCATACTAGAATGGACTTCTAGTTGTTGCATGGATGATATCCTCATGGTGCACTAAAATTGATATCAGAGGTTGGCTTTTGGAGTTCCTTTGAAGAGGTAAGCCTAAGGAGCCTAATTGGATAGTGAATGCTTTCATTCTAGATGACTCAAAGATAAAAATGAATTAGTAAGGTAACTTTAAAGGCATTCAAAAACATATTTGAAATCATGCTACCTTAGTTTGAGATATCATAACATGTGCTAAAATTTAATAATTTATTAGGTCTATTTTTGGAAGCAATATTTTTCTATACATTTGGCATGGTTTGAGGGCATGGAGGAAGAACTTGGTAACCAAAGTTAAAGATTCCAATAAGGGAAAAGCAATGGATGATCATCTTAATCATATTATGAATGAATGCAAAACTATTTTAGATGTTGTTGTGGAAATAAAAAAATTTGTTGATAGGTTTCAAGAGAAATCAATAAATACTTAAAATAGTAGTGGTTAAATGGAGACAAATTTAGTGAGCTTCTATTCCTTATTATCATTACATAAAGTTCATATTCATAGTCATGAACTTGTTGTCCATTTGTTTATTACTAATTTTTGTCTTTAATCATATGTTTATAGGAATGTGGGCTAAATAATTTCATGATGTTCCCAATGCACAAAAACACATAAATAATGTTGTCGAGTCATACCATGGATTTCTGAGAGGGAAATTTGTAAGAGATATAAGAAATAGAAATAATGATGAATCAATTAACTTATATAAAGCTTGAAAATGTATAACTATATTGTTGGAACAATTCAAGAATTAAAGCTACAGGATATTTTGTAAATAAGAAAGATAGAGATTTCAATAAGAAGTCATGGGAAAATACTTTACAAATATTTGATGTTTACTATTTCTAAGTCATGGAAAAGGAAGATGAATATGCTATGTGAAGTCAAAATAGTTTGAGGCCAAATACTTGGTACATGGTTTCAAAGGTATTTTCTTTTAGTATATATTGTGAGTATAAATGGTCTTTCCTTGGCAATTTTTGCAAGTACTTAATGAAATTTCTTATTAAGGTAAAGGTTCTTACTAATGCATTCGAGTTCTTCTTCCAAGATGAGTTTTACAATTCACATGTGCCTATGAAACTAAACTCATTCCAACCACATCAGTTCCCTAGCCAATAAGATGCTTTAGAACTTAGAATGACACTAGAGACATTAGGATCAACTAGCTAGAGGTATGTAGCTAATGAGGTGGATATGATGGATAATACAAATTAGCAAATTGAGCTGGACAAAGATAATATAGAGGCATAGTAGAAAACTAAAATTCCTAAGCTTAGAAAGACATTAACAAGATTGGAAAAGACATTACCTACAAACAAGGAAAGTATTTTAGAAATAAAAAACATGTGGAATTGTTGGAATTGAAGTTTTTATTTTCAAGTAATGTAGATGGAGTAGTGAGTGAAAAACGATTGTCTGGATGAGATAGTCCTTCCAAACCTACTACACAAAAGCTCTCTAACCATAACTATGTAAAAATTTTTTTTAAAGAAGGTAAGGATAATATTTCATTGGTTATCTATGGTTATTAAAATAATGGACATTGTGTTTTGTTTTTTTAAAATTTGTTTCCTTTTGCTTATAGATTGGAGTGAAGAAGGCTAAGAAAAACATGGACAATTCTTTGATCACATATCTACCCTAAACTAGTAGCTCATTTGATGATATTCTTGTGAATGCATTTTTTGTTTAACATCCTTGGATAGGAAATTATGATTGAAATATACCATGTATTTATTATAGATTACTAGATAACATGTTTGTTACACTCTTCTATTAGATTAAACTATGTTTTTGATGTCTTAACACCTTATTGTAAGAGTATGTGTTGTATATGTTTTACGTATTTAAATATGGTGTATTTTAATTACATTTTGGATAATGATGCCTATATTTCTCCATCAACTTTTATACTTGTAATTTGTGAAAATGGGAAACAATGAAATGACCCTCCACATACATCATTATAACTATCAAACAACAGTACTTTTGAAAATTCCTTCCACATAAATCACTATAACTATCATAATTGTTTATCTCTGACTTCATATCTAGTTTCATTACTCTATTTTAAACATTTTTCTTTTGAGAATTGATTCACAATAGATTATATGTAAGATTCACAAATTCATTTTAAATTCCAAAAAACTGCAAGTACATGTGAGGGCATGACCTCACACTATTTTGTTAAAAGCATGCGTGAACATGCATTTCGTAGTCTAACAAAGTCTTTAGTTTTTGAATTCCATGTGAATCACTCATAAATGACATAAAAATACTACAAGACATTACTACTCACTGTAACAGTTCTGCGAGTGCATGCAAGACACAAATCTTCACAGTGTTAGCATTTACATAAACAAGGTTTTCATAGTGCATCACAATGCTAGTCGTAGTTCCTTGTCAAAACTACAATTAACACTACAAATTGCAACTGGCATATTACATAGTTGAAGTGCAACTATGATGGGCAGTGGAGTATCCCAACACTCTACCATTTAAGTCAAGAGTGTCATCACATGACCAGATCATAATTCATGAATAGACAATGTTATTATACAAATAATTGATGTTAAGTTCAAGATTTTTGTCTTCCTAATTTGAGCTAATAAAGTTCAAGTGTATGGTTTAGCTCTTGGTGAGGCATATGATTAATTGACGTTGAGAGGATCTTAAGTGCTCCTAAAGTAAACATGATTGAAAGTATAATTCTAAGTCTAGTTAACTAAGAAAACATAAACCTATCTTAGCCTAATGTAATGGACATTTAGTTCTGGTCTACCATTCACAACTTGGACTTGTGTAGTTATCGTTGGGATTACCAAGTGGAATTACTACTAGGAAAACCAAGTAATGCCACTATTGGGTTACTAGATAACTACACTTAGCACTCAAAACTAATTGTATCCATATCACTTACTAATTACATGTAAAATAAAGTTATTGGAATGTAAATGATTAACTAAGAAAATAGTAAATATTATGATAAGTAAAAAAATGAAACTAAGGGAATGCTGCAATGATGGAAAGCAATCTCAATCTTTATTGCCATCATGAACTATTTCCAAGTACAATCCACTCGAATAAAGACATCGGAAAATTGCTAAATATCATACTATAGGCATTCGCTCTATCACTAAGGCTATGAAAACAAACTACAAGAATCTTGCTAAGGGTGGAATGAAAAACTATGGATTGTGCACCTAAGTGATAGTATTTAAAGGGCTACATGCATCCCAAGGCATCACATGAATGATAATGTAGCATGTACTATGACATTGTTGCTACGGTATCACATCACAATCGATATTGACTTTATCATACCCCCACGACTAATTCAAAACTCATCCTTGAGTTAAAACAAAATGAGCATGGGGTCCCTTTCAAAATCTGGAGGTAGACTTGACTATACATGATTTACTAACTATTTACATGACTTAGAATTCCATAGTGGTGTTTAAAAAATGACACAATTACATGCAAAGCTGCAAACTATGCCTCTCTTCTTCAAAAGCTTTGGACATATTTCTTAGCTCTTGGTAATATGAAATTTGATGTACTAGGTTCACTACTACATCCTTTTGGCCCTAGTAGTTGGCTTTGATAATTTCTAGTTTAGAGTTTGCTACATGTAGTTTCTATAATGCATCCTTTCTATTAGCAAACTTCTTCTCATACATTGCATAGGTTGTTGCTACCTATTACTCTAACTCATTCCAAGATCTACCTGCTAGAAACATGGCCATATTAGCATAATGAAGGTTTGCTAACCCTATGTATTCTATTAGATCCTCTATTTGCAGGTCTTTATTCTTCACCTTGGCTTGGCAGATAGGAGCAAGGCTATCTAGAATTGGCTACCAATTTTGGTTTTTTGCAAAGATGGAACTGATTATGGCCTTTTCCATCTAGATTTATTTTCCATTGATTTGTTTATACATGCCAACCTATTCTCTAAAATTCTCTTTGATTCACTCATGCTTCTTGGCCTAATTTTGCCATGCACTTATTTTAATTACAAACTTTTAGCAAATGGCATAGATCTGTTCCATTGATAGGGTTCTATTTTCTCAGGCCAAGAGACTCATATCTTGGTTGACATAGACCAATTGTTCTTAGAGTTTTTGGATGCTCTCCTTGAGAACATTATTCTACTTTTTGATGTTTTTCAACCAAGCATTATTAGTAGCTAACTATTTATTTTCTTTCTATAAGGATGCGAGAGCTTTAGCATGTGCATATGTTTGTGCTTTAGCAAAAAATGCATCCCACACTGCATTTTCCTTCTCTTTCTTCTTTCTCATGTTATGGTTAATCAATCACCTCACATGGTTGAAACACCATAAAATTTTAGCCTTGAAATAAGAACAATTCAAGCTCCTATCAGCATTCAGGAGGCAAAACTTAACTAAGGCATGGAACTCACCCCGGCTTACTCATGCTGTCAAGCTAGCTTGTCCTCAACATGACAAACCCTTTAGAGCTTCCAAATTAGGTCAAAATAGTCTAATTTGAATGGGCAAGGCCCCCACAAGGTCCACTATGACTACTCCAAGTTTCAGCCTCCAAAACCTCAAAAATTAAGCTCAAAATAACATGATTTGTTTACTCACGCCTAGGTCACGCTGGGGTCATGCTGACAGCATGAGCCCAACATGAACAAATAAAAATAGGTCAAATCAAGTAGTCCCAAGCACAATTTTCAGCATCAACTCAACCCCCAAGGATAGGCAATAGTTCTACTCATTCATAGGCTCCAGAAAATCAAAATTCGTACATGAAACATGGCATTTTGGCTTGGTCACTCTATGATCACACTAAGGTCATGCTGATAGCATGAGCCTAGTGTGACCTGTCAAAAGTGACCCAAGTAAACATAAGAACAGACTTAAATTTAGCATCCAGGCCACCTTGGAGAGTAGGCAGTAGTTTCACTTCAAAGAATAGGTGTCAAGGTCAAAATTCAGCTCAAAAAGTGTCACTTCTAGTTGGTCATGCCCAGGTCACACCCAAGTCACACTGAGGTCATGCTGACAATGTGAGCCCAGTGTGAGCTGCCAAAAATGGCCTAGAGCACTTCAGACACACGCTGAGGGCATGCCAAGACAATATTGATTCACACTAACAGCCTTGATGAAGCAAAAGCATCTCAAACAGCCATAGGATCACTCATGTTGGCATCCTCCAGCAACTAGTTCATGGATCGGGAACTTCCAAGCGAGCAAGAATCAAGATCTCTTGTTGTACACTATTATTTTATTGTAAATTTGCAACATTTGTGAGCTTATCAAGATCTTACACTTCAAATAGTATGCAAGAGCATAATGTAAATCAATACACATTGTAAGATACAGTGCATCCAGTCTAGAATGTAGTCTGTCCATGTACACCTGTCACACAATCTATCTTTCTCGCATCTCACAGCCATTTGCCTCATTTACAAATCCTTCTCCCGAGCCTAGAAAAATGTATAAATACCCTATTCATTGACATAAATAGGGTTGGCAATTTTTGAGCAAGAAACCAGTAATCCTAAGCCTAGATGCATGTGATCCCTAGCGCTTGCAAACACCCCACATCGGAGCTTAACGTCTAACTTGCAATCCAGACACGCAACTACGTTTTGATTGGTGCACATCTTGTTAATTAATACAATACCATTCCATTTTTTCCTTCTGTTATGCTATTCTAATTCATTATTTGCATTATCTTAGTTTATTATGCATTTCTACATACATTCTCTTTACATTTGCATGCTATATTCACGTTTACGTCTTGTTGCATTACGCTTCCCATTTTACATTTCGTGACCATCCCAGGCATCTCTACCTTCATTTTTCTAGCTTCCCATTTTATATTTCGTGACCATCCTAGGCTATAGCAATACGTGTAGACCATTCGAGGTACTCTACCTTCATTTTTCTAGCTTTCCCTCATGCAAAGGTAGGGTCAGCTATATCTCTATAGAGATCTTTCAGCGTATGTTTTCCTCTAGCCTTACATCGACGATTTCAAATGGTACAGAAATTGGCGCTAGAAGGAGGGTCCACCTTGTTTATCATCTTGCGGAAACGTTAATCATGTTACTTGTTCAAATACCATGCAGATCTATTCAAATGCTATGCAAGCCAAATAATGAAACTAAAACCCAACTAATGCTACCAAACATTGAAACTCGAATTAGCTTGTGCACGTTGAGCTTGCTCATGCTGATCCTGTTACCCACGTTGAGTTTGCTCATGCTGACCCTATCATGCACACTAAGCTTGCTCACGTTGACCCTATCACGCATGCTGAGATTGCTCATGCTGACCCTGTCACGCATGCTGAGTTTGCTCACACTAACCTTGTCACACATGTTGATCTTGCTCACGCTGACCTTGTCATGCACACTAAGTTTGCTCATGTTGACCCTGTCACACACGCTGAGCTTACTCATGTAGACGCTAGTTGCACACGCTGTGAGTTATATCACATTACTTACAAACATCTAGCTAGCCAAGCCAGTCATACACATGGAATCTTCTTAGATCAAAGCATTGCTAGTTTCTGATAATAATGCCAAAATCTCAAATCCTATGACCACAACTGAACCCATAGTCACCATTGGAGAGATGAACCCTCAAGGGCCAACATGCCGATCACTTTGGTTACAAGGAGAAGATCATGCTTATACAATTCTCACCCCTAAACAATACAACTTCATTTGTGTAAAGATCCAAGCTAACCTACCCATTGATCACACAGAAATGGAAGCTAAATTATATTATGAACTCATCTATAAAGGAGGATATAACTTTACCCCTTCAGCATATGATGTAATTCCCCTCTCTGAATCCCATCATGAACTCATAGCCCAACTCCTCATGGAAAGGAGTCAAACCTCGTAGCAACCTGTAATGACAAAAAACGTCGATCGTTGGAAATACCGAACGAAAGTCCGTATACATAGTTCTAACCCTGGATCCATGCAAGGATTGTGATGGAGAGAAAAAAAATCTGAGGTGCCCTGAACAATCTTGTCGATCAGATAGGGACTTACTTGATCAGTAAAAATTTTGTGATATTTAGATGACAAACTGATGGTTCTTTATGGGAAGATATAATATTGTTAACTTCAAAGATAATTGAAAATGATGTAATCAATTTAAAGCGGTTTGCGAGATTTGTGTAAATAGGAGACAAGAGATCAGATTCAAAACGTAGGCAATCCCAAGATCTGGGATTGAACTCACGAACCAAATATATTAGATACAATGATTACAAGCAGACTTTGATTTAAATGAAGTACATGCCAACAACAAGAAATCTATTCAAAGATAAAGCAAGCAAAGGTCGATCTACCTTGTTCTAGCGGATCCAGGTACAAGGAGGTTGGACCTGAAGTAGAATGTCCGTCAACTAGCTATTTTTGACCAAAGGTTCTTGCCAATTGTCATCGATATTCTTGCACTTACTGATCCCCTTTGTTTTCTTGTTACTCCTTACTAAAAGTCATCAACAATTACCAATGGAAGGAAAAAAATCGCTCATAGAGAAAATCTGTTAATCTTAGGAGAAATTTTTGCCAACCCTTTGATCTTTGTCGACTGGAGTATTTATAAGATTAGGGTTAGGAGAAAAATGCGATTTAGATGATGTGTGTCCTAAACCTGCACAATGCTGTTGACTTGATGTGTTTGTTGTTGAAACTTGCGGTGCCATACTACGTAGTGTGTCGTAAACCACTCTTGTTTGGGCTTTGGCGATAGGCTGTTCTTTGATTACGCTACGATATGCTAGAGAGCGTATCATGAAGTATGAAGTGCTGATGTTCGTATTATACTATTTTTTTCTTTGTTTGTATTACGTTGCACCATGCTAGATTACGTTGCATCATGCTAAATTACACCTCATAGCATAATTCAGTGTAAAATAGAAAACCTGTGAAAAATGAAAGTGTTGTCGTTGCGCTTCCTCTATTTTTGATCAATCCTTCCAGGGTTTATTATGCCACATTGTGTAACGCAGTGTAATAGGCCTCTTAACCGAGAAAGAAATCCTGCTGAAATGCATGGCATGCTGCAGATCATTGCCAAAACCTTGAGATTTTTACTGGGTTGTCGAAGTCTTGCATGTTTTCCATCTTTGATGTTGCGGTGGACTACCTTTGAATTACGCTACGTAACGCAACGTGACACTATGTTGTGTAATGCAGCGTAGTATGCTAAAAGTTAAGATTTTTGAAACATAGAAAACTCGCAAAGTTGAAGGATTGCCGTTGTGCACCGATTGTTTTGTCCTGTCTTCTAAAATTTACTTGTACTATGCTGTGCCTTGTCATGACTCCTTGCCTGAATCGCTAGATTTTTCTGAATCATCGAGGCCTCAAAATTTTTATGGTGTTTCAATGGCCCCTCTTTGTTGACGTTTAGAGGGCTTGCCCGAAAGACGTCGACAAAGAATACGAAACACCAGAGAGGTAAAGGCACCAACAACATCCATCGGAGATTGCTCAAATGTCGCTCGGTCAAACCTGGAAGCGCAAAGGCAAGGTAGGGAAGAAAGCATAGCAGGGATTTTACAAAAGTAAGAGGAGGGAGGTTTGGGAAAGACTCAAGCATGTGAACATGAAAATTTTACGAACAAGTCATTACGTCCTTCTACGAATGTATTTGCGAGAGGTTACACTGTCATACTGTATATGATGGGCTTGCACAGACAGGTTGTGTTACGCCCGCATGGCCTGGATGAGTTGTTTTACATCCATTTTACCAAGCTTTGCCCCATTTTTTTTGAATTACATTCCACTAGGTGAGTTGCGTTATGCCAGTTCATGGACATGATGATATGAAAGAATTTACTTGAATGTTTATACTCTGTATAGACCAAGAAGAGGGTAAAGGCAGTCGTGAGGACAAGGGAAGGAGGAACTGAAGTAATGTATCTGATGGGGGGAGAGGTAGGGTTTGCACCCCTGAGTAGCCAGGCTAGTCTGAGCAACCACTTCAGGATACCATGACACCTCACATTCTAATGAATGCGTTCTCAATCAACGTTTTCATAGCAAGTAACCTGCAAAACATAACAGAGAGCAGAGCACAAAAGCAATCATCCTAATTGCTAAGGAGGGAGGCTGTTGAAACAAGAGTTATCCAAAGTGAAAAGGAGCGTAGGCCATGAAACAGGGACCATAACAATGAGCAAGGGTCCCAATGTTGATGCCACGGTTCATGAAACCACCGTCGATAGCCAGATTCATCTTGCTCAAATGACTCGGCAAAGAACAAGTTAGATGAATCTGCTAACCCAGAGTTTGGTGATGGTGATGGATGGAGGCCGTTGAGACTACAGATGACCATAGTTTCTTTGGGGCCCCAAGTAGGAAAGTTGATCCCAGGAGCTGCAACTATAGAGTGGCTATTATAGCAACATCTCCGAGGGGTCAATAGTATGCCTTTCGGCCTATCCGCGGAATCAGTAGGCTGCTGATGGGGTAGCGACGTTGCATATGTCCCAATGCCTTACCCATTTCATCTGGTAGGGATGTAGTGTAAGAGTAATCAAGCTCACTTGCTTTGTGGATTATCTATTGACAGATTCCAATTTTAAATCCTGGTTGACTATTGTTGCTAGTTTTAAGCCTCAGCAGGCCATGGTCTCGGTTTAACATCTGGGCAGATTGAAACCTACTAGTTTTATGTCGTAGCGGATGGTGGAAGAGCTAGCTTATGATCCCAGAAGATCGTGCTGTGGGTGTTAGTTTTATGTCATGACCCAGGGAAAAGTCTGTGCTGGTTTAGCATCTCAGTAGATGGATGCTTACCTTGCCAGTTTCACGTCATGGCGGATGGTTGGAAGCTTTGCCAGTTTAGCATCTTGGTAGATGCGTGCAAGAAATGCCAGTTTTACGTCATAGCAGACATGTACAACTTTGCCATTTTTATATCGTAGCAGACGTATGTTACCTTTACGCTTGAGCTGAGTCAGTGTTTAAATGTAGTACCGCTTTAGATACAGATGATTCATGAGATTCAAATGTTTGTTGCTGTCGATATCCACTAACTTGAATGCCCCGTTGTTGTATGCGCCGATGACCAGGAAAGGGCCTTCTCAGTTTGTGGAGAATTTTCCTATTGGTTCATGAATGGCCTTGAGAACTAAGTCTCCTTTCTTGATCGGTCATTGATGCAGATTGTGCCAATGCTTCTGTCTCTTTTTATCCTGATATCTTTCGATGGTGTCGAGTGTCTGGATGCGTTTCTCCTCCACTGAGTCTAAATCCATGATTCTAGACTCATTGTGTTGAGTCTCATTTATAACTATGGAGAGGACCATCCGCAATGAGGGAACTTGTAATTCCAAGGGTAACACTGCTTTGGATCCATAGACTAGGCTGTAGGATGTTCTATTTGTAGCTGTTCTGCACATCGTACGATACGCCCACAACATGTAGAGGATTTTTTCATGCCATCATTTTTTGTTGTTTCTGAGCATCTTCTTAAGTAGATTGATAATTACTTTGTTTATTTCTTCTACTTGACCATTTGCTTGCGGGTAATAGGGTGAAGAAAAATATTGCTTGATAGTAAGATTATCACAAAAAGATTTGGTCTCTGTACTACTAAATTGTGGCCTGTTGTCAATCACAATAGTCATAAGGAGCCCAAATTTGGTTACAATATTGTCTAAGATGAAATGGCAAACCTGTTGAGATGTAATCTTCCATAGGGGGATAGCCTCAACCCACTTTGTGAAGTACTTAGTGGCGGTGATAATGAAGCTATGTCCTGCAGAAGACTTAGGTGTGATGGGACCTATGATATCTAGTCTCCATCGTTGGAATGGCCAAGTAATCTGTGTAGTGTGTAACTCGGTTAGTGACACGTGTATTAGTTTTGCATAACACTGGCATGTGTCACACATCTTAACTTTGGTAAGGCAGTTTCTTCCATGTACAGCCAATAGTACCCTAGGCATCTGATTTTAGCGGCCATGGCTCGTGGGGCTACGTGTCCTCCACATAGCCCTCGTGGACTTCACTAACTATTCACTGTGCTTGGTCAATATTAACGTAGGTTAGCAATACCCCATCGAAAGAGCATCTATAGAGAGTATTATCTCCAATGATGATGTATTGTCTGGCAAGCTTGCGCACTGCATATTTTTGTGCATGCGTTAGCTCGTGTGGTGGTTCGCCATGCAGAAGGTAAGTCTTAATGTTGTCATACCATTTTGGCATTCCCCCTGTGTTTAATGAAGATATTTTCACCACTTGAATGACAGGATCTGTACATTCCATCATCAAAGTGGGCCAAGTGGCAAACAAGTGTGGTGGCACATTCAGTGCCAGTGTGGCCAGTGCATCAGCCACAACATTTTCGTTATGCGGCACGTGTTGGGCATCGATTGTCACAAATTATTTTCGGAGATCTTTAGCCATATCGTAGTAGGGCTGTAGCTGCACAGCTTTGTAGGCGTAGGCTCTTGTGATTTGATTGATGATGAGCATCGAATTGCCTCAAATTGCCAGGTGTTGAACGTTGAGTTCTCTGGCTATCAACAATCCTCTGAGGAGCCCCTCATACTTTGCCATGTTGTTCGTACAAGGGAAGGCCAGGTGGT
The DNA here is from genome assembly GCA_015680685.1 of Gnetum montanum. Lineage (NCBI taxonomy): Eukaryota > Viridiplantae > Streptophyta > Gnetopsida > Gnetales > Gnetaceae > Gnetum > Gnetum montanum. Next base: position 670,304 of record MNCI01023250.1, on the reverse strand, counting down.
AAGCCAATGGATGCACATCCTCAGGGGCAAGCATAACAATAGAGGCAGCACTACCGCCTCTTGTAGTTGAAGCTATATCAAAGTATAACGTGGCTTTGAGGCCTGTTAACACAGGGCTTAAACTATGTACATGTTCATCTAAAAATTTTGGCCCTATCGTAGCTTGATCTTTAATAGGCGATGTCGCTAGCTGGTTAGCTATAGCCTAACCTTTGGTGAACGATTGGCCAACATAATATAAATCAAATTCAGCTGTGATAGCCTTCCAGTGAGCTATCCTACTACTCTCATACAAGTTGTTTGAGATAGCCCGCAGAATGTTGTTTTTACAAATTATGTTGACCTGACTGCAGAAAAGATAATGCCTACATTTTTTAAGTGCAAAAATCAACGCCAAACAATTACGCTCCACTTCATTGTACCTTGATTCATACTCAAATAGAGCATGACTAAGATAATAGATAGGGGACTTTGACCCGTCATTCCTTTTTTGGCAAAGTAACGTAGCTATAGACATGTTCGAGTTTGCTAGATAAATGTAAAAAGGTTGATCCCTTTGTGGTGGAAAAACCATTGATAAGTGTTACAGCTCCCTATTTAAGTCATCAAATTCACGTTGGCAGTCATCGGTCCATTCAAAACTAATATCCTTCTTAAGGAGATGTTGCATAGGATGTAACTTATCTGTTAACTTCAAAATGAACTGCCTGATGAATTGTAGTCTACCTTGCAACCCACGTAATTCCTTAAGGTTTGTAGGTAGCGTTAAATCAATGATGGCTTTAACCTTATCTGGGTCGACTCGGATGCCAGTCTTTGATACCACAAACCCCAACATGCGTCCGGTTTTGACTTCGAATATGCATTTCTTTGGGTTGAGTCATAAGTCATGTTTGAGACATCGTTTAACGACTAACTCTAGGTCTTTTGAATGATCCTCCAACCTTATAGATTTGACAGCTATGTCTTCCACGTAGTTGTTCAATCTCCCTAAGAGGTAGTCGCTAAAGATGTATGTCATGGCTCATTGATACGTTGCTCTGACATTTCTTAGCCCGAAAGACATCATAGTATAATAGAAAGTCCCATAGGACATCATGAATGTTGTGGTCAATTGATGTTCTAGGTTAATACGAATTTGATTATAACTTGAGAAACCATCCATAAAGGATAGAAGTGCATGACCAGTTGTTGTATCGATCAATTGGTCGATACTCGGTAACGGGAAATTGTCTTTAATCATAGCTTTTTTCAGATCCCGAAAGTCTATGCAGATGCATATACCTCCCATTTTCTTAGAAACAACTACGATGTTGGACACCTAGTCTGAGTAATCAACCATGTGAATGAAACTAGCCTGATATAGCTTACTAATTTCATTACACATTTCTAGCATGATTTCTAGCTTAATCTTTTGCGCATTCTATCTAATTACTTTGATGTGTGGGTCTAAAATTATGTTATGATGTATTAATCTCAGGTCTAATCTCAACATTTCTTCGTATGACCATGCAAATATAGCAGTGTTGTTTTGGAGCACTTGTGTTATGTCACTTTACATCTGTTGATCTAGGAGGGAACTAACCCTAAGATTTTTATTTTCACCCTTGTGTGTAACCACAAGGACCTCGCTAAGAGGGTCCTCAGTTACATCACCAACCTCTAGGTCGAGAGTTCGGGCCAGGTGTTCTGGCCAATTTGGGGATATTTTTGATGTTGCTATGGTTGCGTCACAAAGGGAAGGATCTATTTCTATCAGCGTGTAATTAAGCTGTCTAATGGTCTCCCCATGTAGGCCTATTAAGGCTAAGGGTGTGGATAAAGCTGTGTCCATTTGTGAATGGCCCTGCAAAATCGCCAAAAATAGAAGTTGTTACACTGTTTCTCTGCCAATCTGTTGAATGATAAAATTTTTTTTCTTGCATCCGAGTTGCACATTAGAGAAGCTTCCAGTTTAAGGTCTTAGTGGACCATTACAAATATGCATAGTTTGTAAAAAAAACGATGAGCTATGCTTCCTAGATCCTAGTGTATGAAATAAGATGAAAGATGTAACGTGGCGTGTCTAGCATGTCGAAATAATTGGATTTGAAATTTTGTACAGGCCATAGTTAATGCGATTGGATTACGAGGTGATAAACTATGCATTAGTTTAGGGTCATTTCAGACTATGATCCACATGATATCTACAAAATTAATGCCTTGATCTTCGCGTTTCATGTCATACTAACACCGGCGTTTCGAGAAAGTTCCATAGCGATCGAGCAGAAAGAAAAGTTAGTTTCAAGAATTTTTTTTATAAACTAGTGGTTCATACTCAAAATAGGTTACAGATATCATGAATTTGAACCTAGCTATAGCAGAAAAGGAGCAGAAGCAAGGTGTAAACAGACGATTTTGCAAAAACTCTTTCGATTGCAACTATGGAAGCAAAGGTCAAAGGGAAGAATGCTAAACTGGCAAGGATTGAAGAAGTGCAGGAGAGTTTGCAACGGGCTTCGTAGGCCAGAGTCGAGGCTCAGGAAGTTACTCCATTTAATCGGTAAGTCTTCATCCACTCTTTTGCAGTATTATTATCTTTATTGCAGCGTCGTAGTTATATGTATTTTTTCTGAATTTGCATGTTGCATCGGGCATTAATATCTGTTTACGCGGACTAAGCTATTATGGTTTGCGATATTACCTTTGTCTTTGCTGTTAGAGATGAACCTCATATTGTTACAAGGTTTTAGGTAACATTGAGTAATACTGAGAAAATGTAGCGTATAATCAACAAATCTAGGTATTGTATCTATGGGTAGCATAAATAGGGTTTTGTTTTCTTTTCCTTCACTCTCGTAATAGTTACATGTTACACTGGAGTAATATGCAGTGTTGCTTTCATCACCATTGTCAGAGATAGACCCTGTGCTGTTGCAAGGGTTTGGGCGATTTTGGCCATGCGTTTCCAGTGGAATCTGTAATTTTCTGGGAATCAGGAGAATCCTAATGTAGCGTGATAAATGTTCATGTCTAAATGGTTTGTCTAATAGTAATATGTTTTTATTGTACAATATTATGCTAAAGCCTATCCTAATCGTTTTGGACATCGTGGGCGTTCTATGCTGCATGCATATTCCCGTGGCCAATGTTCCTTCTCCTCATGCTCATATACAGGAGGAGGTGGTGTGGTTCCGAAGGGGCACGTGGGGGTTCCTACATTTTTTGCTTTGTAATTACAGTGTAATCATCTGGTTGCATCTACCAGGTAATGTAGTTGCTGCTATTTTGGAGATGCTACTGGTTGGTTCAACATAGAGTGTCTTGGCGTTCCTGATAGATGGCACGATTGAAACGGTGTGGGTGCAAGACTGCGAATAGAGAGCCAAAGGTTTGAGACGCTTGAGGTGGATCTGGGAGATGCCCAGATTGAACTGTTATCATGCCTACAATACTCTGTTCATGGCCCGTCACCTCACAACCTACTTCCAAAATCCACCTGGTACTGTGTATTACGCAGGTGGGTAAGAATTTAAATTTGTGTTGTTACGATGTGTGGCAACATGCTAACTACTATTTAAATTTACGTTGAGCATAAATAATTCATCCATCTTCTATGATGTAGATTCTTCATCAATGACAGCGGTCTCCTAGGCTATAATGATACATTGTCATTAACTAAAAGGGCTATAAGTGAATTCACTTCTATTAGCAACGTATGGGCTGCTGTCATGGGACAACTAGCATTCAAAATCCCAGAATACTCGACCCGCTATGTTGACTTATTTTCTAGATGTAGAAATCTCAGATGGCTGGATAGGGAATGGACCTTGGATCCTCCCCTCACTCTCGCAAATGTGCAAAGGAAAATCCCTCCGTTTCCTTTGCCATTCGGACCTGGTAAACTTCATTATGATGATGAATTATATTAATGTTATCAGTTAGTGATGATATATGAAGTTGTCTCATTTTTTTGTTACCTCAGCTTAACTAATATTTTATGTGAGCAGTCAGGGAATCACGGGAGATTATGATCATGGCTTCCAGTCGCGAGGCGAGCAATCTCTTTTTCTGCTATGGTGATATCAAGGAGACACAATGCTGGCTTAGCCATAGAGCAACTCCAATTATTTTAATCAATAACCTTCGAGAGGTCGGACTGATGGACCTGTTCTTGGCCATAACCCTTGATGTTATTGCAGGTGAAATGTTGACCTTAGTCAACTCCTTCAGTGAAGAAGCTGAGTGTCTCTGCATACACATGCGTAATGTGCACGTAAATTTTTACATTGACGTTCAGTTGTTCACCGATCTCTTTGGGGTCCCCTCTGATGGCTTTCCTATAGAAGAAAAGTCGAAGAGGAGCACCAAGTATCAAGAAGAGATAGAGGAGTGGATAGGGGTTAAGAAGGAGGCTAAAGGAATTCCTGCCGATGGGATCTAGTTGGAAATGACCAACACCATTTACCCTCTTTTTCGAGCCCAAGCTTTCCCCAACATACTCACCCAAGAAAGATTCCTCACTATCGAGCAAGCTCGAATTATGCGAGAGGTCATGGAGGAGGGGACGCGATTCAATTGGGCCAGCTATTTTACTGAAGGCCTGTGCATTGAAATGGTCAAGCTTCACAAGAAGCTTGAGTCCTGTTTCAATGTGCATTTTTCCTTTTTTATAGCTTGCTTCCAACATTTTGCCGAGTTTCTGGTAGTCCAAAGAAATGAAGTCTGGGTGTAGCAGGACCACAGCTAGATTTCTAAACCATGGATTTCCCATGTTTTTGGCACTATCTGGTCACAAGACCCTCCTAAAAGAATCGAGGAATCGTTGTCTGTAACGACTAAAAATATGGTGGTGCCTCGAACGCGGGGTCAAGACAGTGTGGGTGGGGCACTCCCCTCTTACACTGGTGATGCATCAAGGGGGAAGTGCCTGGTAGCTGAGATTGTGGAATCGTCGGTACCATAGAAGAAACCTTGTTTGACCGAGAAGTCTATTGAGCCAACAAGTGGTGTGAGGCAAAAGATGCAGGTCAGGTTTCAGAGGAGTAATCCTCCAACAGGTAAGCAAAGAAATGTGCTAAATTTATGCTGCATATAGATACTTTTGCGTTGCGCAATATTTATTGAACTAGAGCAAAATCCTATGTTAACTGAGGATGTTGTGTGATAGCGAAGGAGAAGGTTGTAGAACGGTTAACCCCTGAAACATGGGCTATGGTTTTGCAGTGCGAGGAAGAGGCCCTGGCCTTGGAAGAAGAGGTTCCAATCAATAAGGCAAGTAGCGTGTAGGTTGCTGCACACGAGAAGGGAGTAGCAGTGGAAGATGTCGAAGTCCTTTCGGCCCAGACAAGAAGAGGTAAATGATTTGCGACTCAATGAGGTTAACTTTTATAGCATACTAGACTCTAGGCCATTGATTCTAAAGGTTATACTGGTCATCATAATGTCTCAATTATGTCCTTATATGGAACTTATTCTACATAATAGGTGACCAGGACCTACCCTTATCAATGGTAATGACTCGATCCTGGGACGAATTTCCTGATAAATTTGCCTTTATGGAAGGTGTCGTTCAAGATATGATCAGTCGCTTGGAGCAAATCGATCCTAAAGTAGGTATGCTATGATCATTACGCAGAGGTTGTTGTGTTGTGATATTATGTTATCTAATTATGCTAAATTGCCATTTTATGTTGTTAGGAGCTCGACTCAGATAGGATCCGTCAGAGCCTATTGACTTAGATGCCACCGAACCCTCATCGGAAGTGACCATCATGCCGCACAACATTTACGACGAGATGCGTAAATGTGCTGTGCACTTGACTCGCTCCCTATGGAAATGTCAAACCATAAACGAAAACCTTTGGAAGAGATTGCAAAGGTTGGAGAAGGAGAGGGTGGCTCTAAGTGATGAAGTGGGGGATTTGAGGTCACGGAATAAATTCCTGCAAGCTCAAGGGATGGGAAACGAGGACTAGCGAATGGTTGTTGTAGATTATGCCGATTATTGGATGGTCATCCGAAACAGTGTCCAAACTAGCCGTGAACTGGTCAAGCAGTGGATGCAAATGGATCTCCTAGCTCAGAGAAATAAAGACTAGAAGGACTTTAGCACGAATGTGCAAGAATGGGGGCAAATGTAGAAAGACTGCAAATATGTCTATAAGCAGGAATGCGTCACGTATCGTCAACATTACAGGGACTTTGTTGTTGAGGCTCAGTCTCTTTGACTATTCCTCGACGTTATTGGTGCTTCCAATGCATTTGAAAAATTCCAAGAGCAAGTGACAGTAAGTGCCTTCCCAGATAGGGAAATGATGCTTCCTGGGGGGAGACAGCTGTTCCTTCCTTCTTCCCTGAACCACCCCGATGGACTCCTATGGAGAAGGGGAATGTCAAGGCCAGCGCTAATCTAGGAGATGGGGTTTGGTCTAAGCTTTTCGAGGAAGAAATTATGCAACATTTGTGGGTTGGCTTAGAACAAATCCCGTTTGCTATCGATGCAGGACCATCACAGGTGAGTTGTTGTTTTATTATGTTTTTCATCATACCTAGTTTTGATGGTGATGTCAATATGCATGTTATGTCTAATTGCAGGAACAACCTGAGGAGGTTCCTTAGCAGAATGAACATAACGGGGGTGATAGTTCTCATGAGGAGGATCCGCAGGAAACAAAGCATAATGATGATGATCAGTGCCATGGCAAACAACCTTGTATAGAAGAGCCTGGTAGGGAGGGCCTCCTTCATGAAGAGATGCCAACTGAAAAATGTGGCCCCTATGATGACAATTTGCTCAAAGTAGAGATGGAGCTAAGGGATACGGGTGACAATGGGGACAAAGGAGATGCATTGCATGGCTATATTAGCCACAGTTTGTTTTATGATGGAACGAAATGAAAGACAACAATTTTCTTTAACATTTTAATGTGAATTTGGCCTGAGTTTAACGTTCTTTTGTTGTTTTCCTTTCATGCAAAGCGTAAATGAATAGGTTTTGATGGTATGACAACTCACAGATAATTTTAAGCATGTAGTGTAAATGAAGTTACTAGTTTAAAGCCATTGCAGGCCACTAGATAATTCAGGTGCAAAGCGTAAATGAAATAGCTAGTTTTAGGCCATTTTGGGCCTTTGACTAGTTCAAGTGTAAACTATGATTTAAATAGGTAGTTTTAAGGTCATTTTGGGCCATGGATAGTTTAAGGCCATTGGCCCTGGATAGTTTAAGGCCATTTCGGGCCCTGGATATATGTGTGAAAGAATAGAATAAATAACATTAAGTCACCAATTTTAAGCCATGGTAGGCTACGATTAGTTTTAGGCCATTTTGGACCATGGATGATTCAGGTGCAAAGCATACATGATTAATTTTAGATAAATTTAAGAGTAATAAAGATAGCTGGTGGAAGCTTAAAAAATAAGCATAAGTGTAAATGAGAATAGCTAGTGGAAACATAAAGATATATGCATAAATGTGATTAGTGTTTGTAAAGAAAAAATAGGATAGCTAATGAAAAAGTATGCATGAACTGCATGGCAGTTAGATAACAAGGTTTACTTGCTAAGTTTGTAATTGCTTCCTGATTGCTTTTATTTTTGGTGATGCGTAAAGATGAGGGGATTTATGACCCTTTTCCTTCACATCACAATCTTCCTCTTGGAATGGTAGTTTGGCCTAAGTTAGGCTGTCATCAGCCATTGTTTCGGCTTGTTCGAGTATTTGGACAGGGGGATGATCTTCAAGCTTTTTGATTTCCAACCCCTATTCTGTTTCTATGTTATTAATAGCCTAAGGGGTTATTTCATCATCATGGATGACCACTTCTCCTCCTGCGTAGGGCAAATTGATCTCTTGATGGATAGGTGATGAAATTACCCTCAGTTGAGCCAACCAAGACCTCCCCAGGATCAGGTTGAAGCTAGGCATCTCTTCGATGACAATAAATGTTATGTCTGTGGGGAACTGCTCCCCTACCACAAAGTTAATGTGAATTGTCCCTTTGACTTTCACTCATGCCCCGTTGAACGACTTTAGACACGACGTTGTTGTAGGGCTGATCTGATTGATCAGGCTTAGCTTATCCACTATAGGATATGGGATGACGTTAGTGGCCACCCCATCATCTACATGTACTCTTCGGATCCAATGTTGGCCGACCCGGATAGTGATGAACATGGACGCCATTGTCACCTGACCCTTTTCAGGATCGTCCTTAATGGATTCTTAATGAAAGGTCAACAGGAAAGGCATAGGCTTCTCAGCGGTGAGAGGAAGCATAATGGAATGAATGGCTTCTTTGTCTGCTGGCAGGCTCTCATCCACAGGTATGGATGTTAGCATATGAACCATAGCCTCACGATGTTTCTGTTACGTCATGAGTAAGTCATAAAGGATCAATGTTGTATTTTTTTATTTTAGAGCCTGTTTGACTTGCGTAAAGGCATCAAAGAGATCCCGCCCATGATCTAGCTGCTTATCACTCTTTTCCTCTTCCATTCGCCCTAAGAGATGAATTTCTCGAGGAGTAGTGACATTTGGTCGAGGGCTGTGTTTCTTTTGGCTAGGAGGAGATGGTTGTGTTTGCGTAACTTCGTCATTTTTAGAAAATGGGGCCAAGGGTATAGATGCGAGGGGTTTAGGCTTGGGAAACCCTAGCGTAAGATGGTCCTTGGCCATACCAATTGTCATACCTCCTTCTTCTTTTCCGTCAAGTTGGAATCGGAAGATTGACTTGGAGGTTTGTTCTTGCACAGGAGGGATGGTTGATGGTTTTGGCACCTTGATGACAAAGGGTGCTTTAGGCATAGGCGCGGGTCGGGCCGCGGCTTTATCGACAACGGGCTGTCGCATAGTGGTCTAAGAAGGGGTTCAGAGGATGAAAGGTTGCCTTAGAGCACCACATGTCGATGCTGATGGACCCACCATTTGGGGTAGGCGAGGATGTGTTCGCAACACGAAAGACTACTTTGGCTGTGCCTGATTATCACCCTCTGCTCCTACCACGTTGATTGTGTACCCTGCATTATTTTCATTTAACGGGTCTTGGTACACATGCATGGCTTGGTTTTCTTGGCGAGATGGACTACTGCTCTCTAAGATCAGGTAACCTTGATCGATCATACTTTGAATGTCATCTTTCAATGCCCAGCAGTAATCCATGTCATGACCACACAATTGATGATCGTCACAAAACTGGTCCAGTCTAAAGTTCTTGGGAACTAGCGATTCATTAGGTTGGGCCAAGGATGGGTTCTTGAGTAACTCACAATGGTTCTTGTGATGTTTCAGAGCCTGCTTGGACACTGCCTTGTATTAGATATGGCTAGTCCCCAATAATTGCTTCAGAAGTTCTGAAGGCTTCACAGGTAGGTAATTTGAGTAGTCCTTATGCTCAAATTTTGGTCTCAGTTGTGGAGGTGCTTCAGGGATGGAAGGAGCTTCTTGATTGGCACCATTTGAGCTAGTTTTCAGCTTGGCAGGCTCTGCAGTTGTTTTCTTATTATTTTTTTTTCTTCTTGGCCCCCTCGGAAACCATTGCTACTATTTTCGTGGTAGCTTTGCCTTTATCTTTATCCTTGCTGTGGACATTGTTGTAGACTACATACACCAGATCTTTACTAGCCTTCGCCATGTCTTGGATGCTCTTAGTCTGAGCAAAGGCTTGGCTGAGGGAATGGGGAGCGAGGTAATATAGCTTAGAATTGATGAAGTTGTTGACCACTCCCTTGAAGGTTGCCAGTAGATGGGCTTCCGCGATGGGTTCGCGGATTTCATTCAAGGTGACGCTCCAACGTTGTATGACTTTTTGGATCGATTACTCCTATCACCGGTACTCAAAGAGCACTGTGCTCTGTTTCTGCTGGAAGGTGATGCTGTCAACAATTGCCAAAGCACTGCTCTCTGTATCTCTGCTTAAAAGGTGATAAGTGCTCCAGTGCTCAGAAAAATGCCTTTGCTTTTCTAATTTGCCCCCTTTGTATCATTGTCAAACGGGGTATTTATAGGCTGCGACGCTCTGTGGAAAAGGTGCAACCCTGATGACGTATGTCTCGAATGTTTCGGGCGCTGTTGGTTTGACCATTTTTGCATAAAACCTCATGACTACGCACAATACGCTCGTTCGCGTATTGTGCGTGTGAAGAAGAGGTGCATGTTGGGCATGTCTCAACCGTCTTTTGGTTATATTACGCTCATCACACTACGTTGCGTGTATGAGTGTAACGTAACATGGAAAGAAAGGATTCAAGCTATTTTACGCTTTCTCATGCAGCCGTGCATAATAGAGCGTAAACAATGTTTAGCTCGGCGATGCAATATGCTGCAATATGCTGCGTTGCGTGATGAGCGTATGATGAGCAATTGCACTTTCTTAGACTTTGCCTTTGACTGTTCTAGAGCTTATTACGCTGCCGTGCATAACAGAGCGTAAACCTGGCCTTGAACAAAAGACTTAGCAGAATATACAGGAAGTCGCATATTACGCTGCTTAAGCTTCTTCCTATGCCAAAGTAAAGATCACGCTAAGCGCCATTACGCAGCGTCGCGTGACATAGCGCAAACAGAGAAAACATAGTAAGAGTAGAAATCTGCGCAGGAAGTTGAAGACTTGATGCTATACGTCTCTCGGTGTTGCTCTATCTTGTCCTCCCTTCTGGATTTCTGACATGCGCCCCTGCTTAAATTGCGAATCTTTGCCTGAGGCCGACTTGCGATTTTTTCACGGTGTTTCAATGGCCCCTCTTTGTTGACGGTTGGAGGGCTTACCCGAAAGACGTCAACAAAGAATACGAAACATCGGATCGGTAGAAGCAAGAACAACGTCCATCCATGGCCACTCAAGGATTGCCCTGCCACTATGGAAGAGCAAAGCTGGAGGGATTGGGAGATAGAATGGCATGGTGGGAAACAGGTTCAGAAAAAATGTAAAATGAGTCAGGATGGTAGGAGTATGGAATACGTTTACTGCACGCACAAAAACGTACGCACATTTAAATTGACAGGAATGCTTCCAGATGAGCGTAGCGCGTCAGCCTGAGATCTCTCTGTCACTGATTACAGCAGGAATGCTTGCAAAAGGAGCATGGTGCATCACTTCTGCAATATCTCTGCTAGTGTGAGTGCGGAAAATGGATGCTTGCATATGTAGCGTCTGCGTATGGGAAGCGGGTGGTGGGGATGAAGGGAAATAATTGCGAAGGATAGGTTTGTGAGAGGCATAAGCATGCTAATCTAAGTGGTCGGGCAAACCTGAGTAGCCATTTCAAGACGCTGTTATCCTTCACCACTCAGGTGAGTGCATCTTTGAATGACATCCTCAAAGCAAGTAACCTGCAACCACAGAAGAAAATAGAGGACACCATTGCCCATGCGAACGAGAGGCGAGGTTGTCAAAACAAGCACAGTTTGATGCGAGATAGAGCAATTGGGATGTGAAGAAGGAGCTGGAGCGTAAGGCCGGGGCCGCCAATCCTGACGATTGGCCCTGCATACCTTCGCCAAAAGGCCTCAGACACAGTGCACCTAACTGGTTAGACAAGGAACTAGCTAGATGAATTTGCAAAGCCAGCGTCCGATAACGATGATCGGCGGAGGGTCCCAAGGTCGTTGTTGGCGAGGATTTTGTTGGGGCTTCGGTTGGCGAGACCAAACTCTCAGAGGTACCACCGTTGCAGTGGGCATAGCGACAGCATCTCTGAGGGATCAGTAAGATGCCTCTCAGCTCATCCGAGGAATCAGTAAGATGCCGGTGGGGTGGCGACACTGGAACTGTCCCAGTATCCCACCCTGTTTGTCGTGCAGCCATACAGAGATGATCATGCTCGCTTAAGTTATATGGGAGTAGCCTGTAAGTCCTAGTTTTAAGTCCTGGTAGACTGTCATTGCTGGTTTTAAGTCTTAGTAGACCATGGTCCTCGTTTAAAGTCCGGGCAGACCGAGAAATGCTATTTTTACATCGTAGCAGACGGTGGTATGTCTAATTTATGGTCTCAGCAGACCTAGGGACAAGTTTGTGATGGTTTTACGTCTCAGCAGACGGCTACTTACCTGTGCCAGTTTAGCGTCGTGGTGGATGCATGCGAAAGATTCCAGTTTTTCGTCTTGGCGGACCTGTACAACATTGCCATTTTTATGTCATAGCAGACGATTACAACTTGCCAGTTTAGCGTCATAGCAGACGCGTGCAAAAGATTCCAGTTTTTCGTCTTGGCAGACGATCAGTGCCGGTTTAACGTCGTAGCGGACGCGTATTGCCATACCTGCTGTTGACACCGTAGATGTAATTAAATGTAATACCGCTTTAGATATACATGATTTACAAGGTTTGAGAATTCATTGCCGTTGACGTCTGCTAACTTGAATGCTCCATTGTTGTACACGTCGACCACCAAGAAAGGACCTTCCTAGTTTGCAGAGAACTTGCCTACTGGTTCACGCACAGCCTTAAGCACAAGGTCTCCTTTCTTGATCGGGCGTTGTTGAGGGTTATGACAATGCTTCTGTCGCTATTTGTCTTGATATCTTTCAATTGTGTCAAGAGCTTGTATCCGCTTCTCTTCGACTGAATCCAAATCTGCGATTCGAGACTCGGTGTGTTTAGCCTCATTTATAACCGTGGAAAGGACCATTCTTAGAGAAGGGATTTTCAACTCGAGAGGTAGCACTGCTTCAGACCCGTAAACCAGGCTATAGGGCGTACTACCCGTAGTTGTCCTACACGTAGTACGATACGCCCATAGCACATAGAGGATCTGTTCGTGCCACCGCCTTTTGTTGCCGTCGAGCATTTTCTTGAGCAGATTGATGACTACCTTGTTTGTTGCTTCATCTTGACCATTCGCTTGTGGGTAATAGGGATAGGAAAAGGATTTTCTAATGCCTAAGTTATCACAGAAGGATTTGGTTTCCGTGCTACTAAACTATGGCCCATTGTCGGACACGATAGTCATCGGGAGACCAAACCTGGTTACTATATTGTCCAAGATAAAATGGCAAATCTGCTGAGATGTAATCTTTCACAGGGGAACCGCCTCTACCCACTTCGTAAAATACTCAGTAGCGGTAATAATGAAGCTATGACCTGTGGAGGATTTTGGCGTGATCGGGCCTATGATGTCTAGTCCCCATCGTTGAAATGGCCATGTTATTTGTGTTGTATGTAATTCTATGGGTGACACGTGTATGAGATTTGCGTGACGCTAACACGTGTCATAGGTTTTAACCTTCGTCAGGTAATATTTTTCCATGCGTGGCCAGTAGTATCCTAAGAGACGGATTTTTAGGGCCATAGCCTATGGTGCTATGTGGCCAGCATGTTATCCGTGCATGGCACGTGCTGGGCATTGATGGTCGCAAATCGTCTCAGAAGATCTTTAGCCGTATCGCAGTAGGGCTGCAAATGTACAGCCTTGCAGGCGTAGACTCCTGTGATCTGATTTATGACAAGCATTGAATCGCCCCTAATCGCCAGGTGTTGAACATCGAGTTCACTGGTAGTTAGTAATGCCTTGAGGAGCCCCTCGTACTCTGCCACATTGTTCGTACAGGGGAAGGTCAAGCGATAAGCATGGAGACGCACATCCTCAGGCAATAGCGTGATAACAGTGGCAGCACTGCCACCTCGAGCGGTTGAAGCACCGTCAAAGTACAACGTTGCCTCGGGGCTTGTCGAAACAGGGCTTAAACTATGTACATGTTCGTCAGGGAACTCTGGTTCGATGGTTGCTTGGTTGTTAATTGGTGACGTTACTAACTGGTCAGCTATTGCTTGTCCTTTCGTAGACGATTGGCCAATATAATGCAGATCAAATTCTGTGATAATAGCCTTCCAGCGAGCGATCCTACTACTCTCGTATAAGTTATGCGTAATGGTCCTAAGGATGTTATTTTTACAAATGATGTTAACCTGGCTACAGAAAAGGTAATGTCTACACTTTTTGAGCGTAAAAACTAATGCTAGACAATTACGCTCGACTTCATTATACCTCGTTTCATACACATATAGAGCATGGCTTAAGTAGTAGATGGGCACTTCCGACCCATCATCCCTTCTTTGACAGAGCAATGCTGCTAACGCTACGTCCGAAGTAGCGAGGTAAATGTAGAATGGTAAGTCCCTTNTGGCAATCTTCCGTCCATTCAAAATTGACCCCCTTTTTGAGCAGGTGCTGCATAGGGTGCAGCTTATCGGTTAATCTTGAGATGAAACGGCGTATGAACTGTAATCGTCCTTGCAACCCGCGTAATTGCTTGAGGTCTGTAGGAGGCGTAAGCCCAACAATGGCTTTGACCTTGTCAGGGTCAACTCGTATTCCCGCTTCCGACACTACAAACCCCAGCATGCGTCCAGTTTTAACCCCGAATACACACTTCTTTGGGTTAAGTCGGAGCTCATATTTGGAACATCTCTTGAGGACTAACTCCAGGTCTCCTGAATGATCTTCAGACTTTAAAGACTTCACGGCTATATCGTCTACGTAGTCATTCAGCTTTCCGAGGAGATAGTCGCTAAAGATGTATGTCATAGCCCGTTGATACGTTGCTCCGGCGTTCTTCAGACCAAAAGGCATCATAGTGTAACAGAAGGTGCCCCAAGGCGTCATGAACGTTGTTGTCAATTGATGTTCTGGGTTAATTTGGATCTGATTATAACCTGAAAAACCATCCATGAAAGAGAGCAGCGCATGCCCAGCTGTCGTGTGGACTAGCTGGTCGATACTCGGAAGTGGGAAATTGTCCTTGATCGTTGCCTTATTGAAATCCCGGAAGTCTATGCAGATGCGTATGCTTCCAGTCTTCTTTGGGACGACTACAATGTTAGACACCCAATCCGAGTAATCGACCGCGCGAATGAAACCAGCTTGATACAGTTTGGTGATTTCAGTACACACGGCCAGCACGATCTCTGGCTTGATTTTGCATGCCTTTTGCCTAACGGCCTTAACCTATGGGTCTAGGATGATGTTATGTTGGATTAACCTGGGATCTAGTCTAGGCATGTCCTCGTATGACCATGCAAAGATGGTAATGTTTTCTTGCAGGACCTGTGTTATGGCATCATGCGTTTTTTGGTCTAATAAAGAACTAACTTTAAGCGCTCGAGCCTCACCTCTATGCGTAACGATAGAGACCTCACTGAGGGGGTCTTCGGTTCTGTCTCCAGCCTCCAGGTCTAGCGTACGCGTCGACTGTTCTGGCCACTCTGGGGATTTTTCCGACGCAGCTATGGTTACGTCTTCTAAAGAGGGGTTAGCGTCTATCAACGTGGAGTCAAATTGTCTAACTATCTTCCCGTATGGGCCTGTTAAAGTTAGGGGTGCTGAAATTGTTGCGTCCATTTGTTGTCTGCCCTGCGAAACCGCCAAGTGCGTAAATGATTAGGAGACAAGTGACGTGATGTCACTGAACGTGGAATGCTAATTGAATTTTGAATATTATAGACAAGCTGTAATCAATGTAACCCAATTACGAGGCGATAAGATGTGGTAGTTTAACGTCCTTTCGGACAGTGGCGCATGCGATATCGGCCGCATTAATATCTTGATTTTTGGGGTCCGTTTTAGGAAAGTCCCGTTGAAATCGGATATCAAGTCGGTGATCCTTGCATATAAGCAAGTGGTTTTTTCGATGAGAATAGGCTATTGGCTATTGTGAATTTGAATTCGCAACTACTGCAGAGCGAAAGTAGGCAGAGCAGAGGATTGGAGCGAGTGACTTTGCGAGGATTTGCAAGTGTTAAGCTATGAAAAAGTCTAAAACTGTTGCAATGGCTCCGAAGGTCAAGAGGAAGAACGCGAAACTAGCCAAAATCGACGAAATGCAAGCAACTGTGGAGCGTGTTTCGCAGGCGCTGGTCGATATTCGTGATCCTACGCCTTTGAACCGGTAGGTCATTCTTGCATATTTACGGTTGTTTCTATGGCTATTTTTCGTGGTATATTTTTGTTTGCGTACATGTTGATTTTGAATTGTGGACCTCAGGTTAATTCGAGGGTTTGATGGGGTTGCATCTACCACCGTTGTCAGGGACGAACCTTGAGTTATTGCAAGGGTTTGGGCGATTTCGGCCTGGATAGCTGAGTGTGGTTTATGAGTTTTCTGTGTTAGTCATGCAAATGTAAATGTAGATGTTAATGTACGCTTTGGGGTTTCTGTACAACGTTGCGCTAAAACCCATCCTGATTGTGCTGGATATTGTCAGGGTCTTGTGTTGTATAAACCCCATCGTCCCCAATGTCCCCCCCGCATACGCGGTTGCAAGGGAAGGAAATATGGTTTCGATAGGGTGCGCTGGAGTTTTTGCAGTTCTTGCTGTGCAAATTCAGCGTCATCGTGTGGTCTGACCTGGCTGGTGACGTCGCTGGTGCTCTTTTAGAGCACCTGTTGGCAGATTCTGCGAAAGGGATTCTGGCCTTTTTGACGAACGGAGCCATTGATATGGGCTGTCCCGAAGACTGAGAGCTTAGTGCTCGGGGCCTAAGGAGCTTAGACTGGATCTGGGAAATGACTCGATTCAACTACTACCATGCATATAACACGCTGTTCGTGGCTCTCCATGTATCGACCTGTTTCCATAACCCACAAGGCACGATGTATTACGCAGGCGGGTAAGCGAATTTTACTAACTGTCTATTTTTTTCTGTTTTGCGTTGGTGTCTATTATCGGTGTGAAATATAAGAGAAGCCTATGTGGAAAATGTACAATAAGCCTATGTTGTATGGTGCAGGTTCTTTATTTAGGATAATAAGTTAGTTGGCGATGGGGATGTGTTATCGTGGGCCGAAACAACGATAATGGCGTTTACTGCAACTAACAACGTGCATGCTGGTGTCATAGAGCAGATCAGCTTTGACATGCGCGAGTACCCTACCCGTTATGCTAGGGCTTTTGAGAGTTGCCAAAGAATTGGGTGGCTGCACGATGACTAGACCCTAGATCCGCCTCTTATCGTCGAGGAGGTGCAGAGGGAACTCCTGCCATTTCCGTTGCCATTTGGCCCTGGTAAGGCTGTTGTGTAGTTAGTTATTGCGTAATATAATTATAGGTTGTGGTCATTGCGTAATAGTGTTTTGGTTTAATTCATGCTTCATGTTGTGCAGTTAGGGAATCTCGGGAGATTACCCTTACGATTTCCGGCCGCGAGGTGAACGCTGTCCTTTTCCGCTACGGTTACATCAAGGATGCACAGCGCTGGCTCAGCCACTCGGCGGCCCCAGTTGCGGTGACCTCCAAGATTCGAGTAGCAGGGCTAATGCACCTATTTTTGGCTGCGACTCCTGATGTCCCCGCCAGTGAAATGCTAACCTTGGTCAACTCCTTCAACGAGAAGGCGGAGCATTTCTACACGCGTGTACACAATGTACGCATAAGTTTTGATATTGACGCTCAGCTCTTCGCGGACCTCTTTGGCGTCCCCTCAGATGGCCCTCCCGTAAGTGAGAAGTTGAAGAAGAGCGAAGCTTTCCAGAATTGGGTGAAGGAGTGGGTAAGGATCCTGAAGGAGACTAAAGGGTTTCCTTGCGAAAAATTCGAGATGGGTGCTGCCAAGACACTGTATCCCCTTTTTCAGGCCTGGACCTTCCCCAAAACTCTCTCGTAGGGGAGGTTCTTTTCTATAGAACAGACCCGTATTATGCGAGAGGTTCTGGAGGAGGAGACCTAGTTCAATTGGACAAGCTATTTTGCCAAGGGACTGCGTAATGAGATGCTCAAGCTTCGCAAGAAGCTTGAGTCCTGTTTCAACGTGCATTACGCCTTCTTCATAGCTTGCCTCCAGCGGTTTGCTGAGTTTCTGGTCATCCAAAGTAATGGGGTCTGCATACAGGAAGACTGAGATCAGCTGTCCAGACCTTGGATTGCCCACATCCTCAGCACTACTTGTGGGCAGGATCCGCCAGAAGGGATCGGGGAGTCGTTGTCTGTAACAACCAAGGATCTGGCAGTGCCCCAAGTGCGAGGTCTCGATAGCGTAGGTGAGATAATGCCTACCTACACTAGCGACGCCTCGTGAGGGAAGCGCGTGGCGGAAGAAATCGTAGAACCTGCAGCTCGACGTAAAAGGCTCCGCATAGCTGAGCCCCATGGGGGTGATGCGGGCCGAACTGTGGCTGTCAGAGTTCAGCAGAGTAAGCCTCCGCCTGGTAAGTGTGAAAGAATTATATTACACAATGTTTATTTAGATGTTTTGTGCAGTTGACATACTAAGGTGCTATGACATGACCAGTGAAAGTTACGGAAGAATTGACCCCTGAGATGGGAGCAGTAACACTAAGTCGTAGGGAGGGGGCCTCAATTTTGGAAGAAGAGGCCCCAGATGTTAGCGTGAGCCACGTATAAACTCTGGTGTGTGAGGAGGCCCTAGCTACTGGAACCAGCAACGCACAGACTCAAGTGTTTGAAAGGGAAAGGGATGCGGAAGATGTCGGTGAAGTCGCCACTGTCATCGGTAGAGGTAATGGCGTGTTAGCGTGTTTGCAAGATTTATGTAAATAAATGAGGTTTCTAACTGGATTACGCTATAGGAGAAGGGAAGGCGTCTACGTCTGTCGCTGGGAGCAGAGCGTGGGGAGACTTCCCTGATAAATTTACCTTCATGGAAGGCGTTGTCAGCGACATGATCGAGCGCCTGGAGCGCGTCGAACCTGGAGCAGGTACGTTATGGTTGTAATAAGTCTGTGATACCACGTAGTGGTAATATGTCATCAACGTTTGATAGTTGTTTTCTGTTAGGAGCTCGCCTCCGATGGGATCCCACTGAGCCCATTGATTTGGACATAGTGGAACCACCATCTAATGAAGCAGCCGTGCCACCTCACATTTATGAAGAAATGCGTAAATGTGCATTATGCTTGACATGCTCCTTATGGGAGAGTAAGGGCGCCTATGAAACCCTCTGGAAGAGGTTGCAGAGGTCGGAGCAAAAGGTTGAGTCTCTGACCATAGGGGATGAAGACTGGCGTATCGCTATTGTCGACCACTCCCGGTATTGGATACCGATCAAAAATAGTGTGTAGACCAGTCGGGCGTTAGTCGAATAGCGGATGCAGATAGAACTCCTAGCCCAGAAAAGCTGGGACTGGAGGGATTATTGTGCCAGCATGCAAGAGTGGGGGCAGAAGGAGAAGGACCACAAACACTTGTACAAGCGGGAGAGTAGTGCTTATCGGAAACTCTACCGGAGAGTCTTCCAAGACGTCATCGGAGCTTTCGAAGCCTTCAAGAAATTCGAGGAGCAGGTGACTGTAAGTGCATCCCCAGAGAGGGAAATGACTATCCCTGGGGGTCAGGCTACAATCCCTACTTTCTTCTCGGGCCCACCCCGCTGGAGCAGTGTAGAGAAAGGGAAGGTGAAGGCTGGAGCTGCTTTGGGAGAGGATGTATGGCCAGATCTAACTGAGGAAGAGATTATGAAGCACCTGTGGGCCGGCCTGGACAAGCTTCCTTTTGCTACGGGAGCAGGGCCATCACAGGTGAGTCTACGCGCTATATAGTTTGCGCTTTTAATTATGATGTTAAGTCTTGGGTAGCTAAAGTGCGTACTGTGTTCAGGTACTAGCCGAGGATAGGGAGGACGAATAAGCTGAGGAGTTAGCAGAGGAAGCGGCTGAAGCGGAAGAAGAAGCAGAAGAAGAAGCAGAAGAAGAAGGAGAAAGAGAAGAAGAATGCAACGATGAAGAGCATCTTCCCGTGGGGCTGGCGCCTGGACGAGGACCTCGTGAAGAGGGCATTCTTCGTGAAAGAATCATTCCCAGAAACAATGGCCCATTGGAGGACGATCCATTAGCGTTAGACCCAGACTTAAGGGATACCAGTTATAGTGGCAGTAGAGGAAATGCATAATTATAATTTACGCATAGTTTTATTAATGTTGAGTGCAGTATCATTTTACGAATGGCTGCAAAGACGTGTTATAAAACTTGGTGGATGTGTTAAATGTCAGTTACACATTGTTTTTATTCTTTTTTGCATTTTTCCTGGAGAGTATGAACGTGATTGTTGAAAATTTCACCTAAGTGATAGCGATAAAGCATAATTGCTAGTTTAAGGCCATTGTGGGCCTTCATATGGTTTTGCGTAAACTAGAGACTAGTTTAAGGCCGTTGCGGGCCTACTGCGTGATCAAGCGTAAAGAGGCATAGTATACAGTTTTGACAACTAGTTTAAGGCCGTTGCGGGCCATAGCGTAATACAGCAAGCATAAATGATAAAGGCGTACAAACCTATGTAACTAGTTTAAGGCCATTGCGGGTCATAGCGTAATATAGGAAGCATAATTGATACGGTATAGTATTTTGCGTAATTGTGCTAAAGTGATCAAGAAACATGAATACCATGGGTATGAAAAGACAACGGTGTGAAGATAAATGACCAGCATAAGAACTGAAAACAAAAGTAAGGTGAAGATACGTGAAGTAAAATTGCTAAGTAGAAACCACACTGACTTGGTAAAACATGACAATGTACGCAAAGACCATCGTTCAACCATTGATACACAATTGTCTTTTGATGGCCTTTACATTGAGCGTCGCGTAAGGGCGAGGAGACTTATGGTTGGACTCCTCTACGCTGCCATCCAGAAATGGCAGGTCAGCCCAAGCTAGATTGTCAACATTGCTGTCAGCTTGTTGTGGGGTTTGGAGACAGATTTGATCATCGGTCGTTTCTATCTCCGAACCCCGTTCTTCTTCAATGTTATTGATGGTCCTGGGGGTGATTTCATCTTCGCGTATCACAACCTCCCCTCCGGCATAGGGGAGATGTATCTCTTGGTGTATCGGTGATGAAACTGCCCTCAGCTGAGCTAGCCACGACCTCCCCAAGATCAGGTTGAACCCTGGCATCTCCTCGACGACTAAGAAAGTGGCTTCTATTGGGAATTGATTCCCCACCACAAACTCAATACGCACCATCCCCTTAACCTGAACCCGTGCTCTGTTGAATGATTTTATGTAGGTCGTCGCGGTGGGTGTGATCTGATCGACCAGACCCACCCTATCCATGATGGAATAGGGAATGACGTTGGTAGCTGCGCCATCATCCACGTGTACTCTCCGGATCTGGTATTGGCCGACTCGGATAGTGATAAACATAGGTTCGGTGGTTACCTGGCCTTTCTCAGGGTCTTCTTTGATAGACCCATCATGGAAGGTCAGCGAGGAAGGCGTAGGTTGCTCAGCTTGGGAAAGAAACATGACAACATGTATCGCTTCCTCCTCCGCTGGCAAGCTTTCATCCACTGATATGGATGTCAGCATGCGAACCATAGCCTCACGGTGTTCTCAAGATGTCATAAGCAAGTTGTAAAGGCTCAGCGTTGTGTTTTTTTGTTTGAGAGCCTGTTTGACTTGCGTAAATGCGTCGAGGAGGTCCTTCTCCCGGCTAGGTTTTTTCCCCCTTGTCCTCTGCCGTTCGGCCCAAGAGACGGATCTCCCGAGGTGGAACGGTGTTGGTTAGAGGATTGCTCTTTTTCTTGCCAAGAGAAGGCGGTTGCATTTCCGCATCTTTACCTTGCCCCTGGGGTACAGGTAGAGGAGCAGAGGCCAGGGGCCTAGGCTTAGGGAAGCCGAGCGTAGAGTGGTTTTTGGTTGTGGTAACTAATGTGTCCTCTCCCTTTTGTTTGTGAGGTGAGGCTCGACGCTTTTGGTGGGAGGTCTGCCCCTGTGTAAGAGGAGCAGCCTATGGGTTCAGTGCCCTGATGATGAAAGGTGCCTTGCGTACGGACGAGGCCGTGGCTTGGCTGTTGCTTCGTGACTGAGAGTGCGTCCGAGGAGGTGCCCGTATAATGAAGGGTGGCCTCGAGACCCCGCTGGCTGCTGATGAGGTGGTTGCCCCCCTTTGTGAGTTGGCAGGGATACGCAAAACAAAAGTTTGTTTTGGCGGTTCCCTTTCCTCACTGTCTGTACTCACCATAGTAATTGTATAAGGATCGTCATTTGCGTTGAACGGGTCCTTGTATACGTGCAATGTTTGGGTTTCCAGACGCGTCGGGTTGCTGGCATCCAACTTGAGCGAACCATCATCTAGAATTCGTTGAATGTCATCTTTCAATGCCCAACAGTAATCCGTATCGTGACCACACAGCTGGTGGTAGTCACAGAAACGGTCCAACCTGAAAGATCTTGGAACTGGTGGTTCGTTAGGTAAGGCTAAAGTAGTGTTCTTCAACAGTTCACAATGACGTCTGTGACGCTTCAGAGCCTCTTTGGACACCTTCTTAGGCTGAATGTGCCCTGACCCTAACAGTTGTTTCAGTAGTTTAGAATGCTTTACAGGTAACGCCGTGTACTTTGAGCAATCCTTATGCTCAAAGTTTGGCTTAGGCTGGGGGGGCCCTTCAGGGGTAGTTGTGTCCTGACTGGTGCTGGCACTAGTCGTGGTTTCAGGTGTTGCGGTGGGTGCCTTTTTTTTCTTCGTCTTTGTACTCTCAGTCATTGCAGCTATTGTCGTTGTCGCTGTTTTGCCTTTGTCTTTGTTCTTGTTATGTGCATTCTTATAGGCGACATATGCCGGGTCTTTGCTGGCCTTCGTAGAATCTTGGATGCTTCTAACTTGAGCGAAGGCATGATGTAAAGATTTGGGGGAAAGGTAGTACAGCTTTGACTTAATGAAGTCATTGACTGCTCCTTTGAACATTTCCAGCATGTGTGAGTCTGCGATCGGCTCGCAGATCTCATTCAAGATAGCATTCCAGCACTGTATAAACTTTTGGATGGGCTCGAGCGGGTCTTGTTTCACCCCCATAAGCTGATCCAGTGTAACTTCCAATTTCAAATTGTATTTGAAGCGGGTCACAAACTGGGTCAGCAGCTCTTCCAAGGTTGAGACGGAGGAACGTGGGAGGGCTCGGTACCAATCCAAAGCTTTCCCTGTTAACGACATCGCAAAGACGTGGATGATAGTGTGTGGCCACTGTTGCAACAACAAGGACTCAGATCTAAACATGACAAGGTGAGCGTTGGGATCTCCCTCCCCATTATATTTGGTGAAATGCGACAGGGACATCCCCGGCGGCAACAACAGCATAGGAACCGCTGAACTGATCGGATCATCTTGGTAAAAATCCATGATCTGGATGGTGTCAGAACCAGCGGCCTTGAGGCATCGAACCTCTTCGGTTAGAGTCTGGATCAGCTGGAAGGCTTGGTCCAGGCCTGTTAACGGAGGTGTTTGCGTGGAAGGCACAGGAGGTTGGACCGGGAGGGCGGCGCCAGGAAATGGAAAGGACAGGTGAGGTCGACTGGCTGTTGGCGGGGCGGGGATCCCGACAGGTGGGGGAGCCTGTGAAGACCACCACCCGCTGGTTTGCGCAGGGGGGTTGGCCGCCGCCTGCTACGCGAGATAAGGATGTAAATACTGCAGTACCCCCTGTGGAACATACGTTGCGGGTGCGACCAGGGGTTGCGCGCCGTACACCACAGACTGGGTCTGTTGCATCGCCGGGTTGGCCCATTGACCTGTAGTAGGCTGTTGGGTGTAAGTTGGTGGCTGGACGGCTGTGGTAATCTGTTGGGTCGGAGGGGGCGGAAATGACAAGGTCTACGCCGGGCGCGTTGCGAATATGTTGTGAGGTTGCATCTGATGAATGAAGTGGGGCGCAACGGTTGCCGGGACCACCACTGGGATGTTAAGTACGCGTGGTGACGAAACCGCCCCCACGTTATTGTGGGGGATCTATACTTGCAGCCCAGACAGTTGTGCAGTAGCCTATGGAAGGGCAGGGACGTGCATCTGTGCCGTCGCTGCCGCGTTAAGAGAGGCGGCCTCTCCGTTAAAAGGAAAGAGGGGATTTACGTACGTATGGGGGCTCAGGGTATGGAACGAAGGTTCCAGAGTATGGAACGAATGTTCCGACTGGGCTGCAAATTCGTCCTCTTCCTCCTCCCCATGCTGGGGCTCCACCATAGCTTGTGAAGCCTGGCCTTTGGCCATGACCAACTGTGTAATAAGTTCATGTTGGTGTTCAGTCAAGGGAATTATGTCGTAAGCTGTTGGCTTAAAATCATAGCCCCCTCGGTGGAGCACCTCAAAGTTTCGTTTCGCTTTGAGTTCAGCTCGGCTGAGAGCCAGCTTCACCTGGATCTTAATGCATATGAAGTTATATTCTTCAGGGGTTATAACCGTGAAGATAGGCTCTTTTCCCTAGAGCCTCAATGAATGGCGCAATGGTCCGTGAGACCTCGTTGCGCCAGGAGTTGCCCGGGTGACCGCGATAGGGTTCACAAATGTGGCACCTAAATCGGTAGGGACCATGGCGGTTGTAGTTGTGTACAAGGAATCCATTGATCAATGAAGCTAACGGTAACTAGTAATCGGATCTAAGAGATGGCTGGCAACAAAAGCACAAAAAGGCTTTCTACCCCGTAGGATTTCAAAGAAATCGTCCTTGCGACCGATCTACACCACACGACTTATCGTAAGCTTCCCTAGAGGCATTACGTTTACGATTTTGGGTATAGATCGCTAACAGGGCTACCTAAAATATCCGGATCGGAGCCTGAGGCCCTCCTTCTAGCGCCAGAAAACTGTAATGACGGAAAATGTCGGCAGCTGGAAAATACCAAACAAATTCCGTGTACACAGTTTAAACCATCGATCCGTGCGAGGGCTATGCTGGAAAAACGAATCCGCAGCACCCTGAATGGTCTTGTCGATCAGACAAGGACTTACTAATCAATAAAACCAATGAATATCTTGCGAAAACAATCTGATTCGAGGAATCGCAAAACGAGGGAAGATGATGTAGATGAATTGCAATGATGATAACGCTAAACACGATAAGAGGAGGCTGGCGTAACAGAAACGATGTAGTTTCAAGATCTACACTTTGACTTGGAAAAATGTATATTTTGTATATCTCATTACACTGGGGATACCCCGATCACTGGATGTGAAGCAATGCACAAAACAACAAGAAAACTGTCCAAACAGATGTCCGATCTACCTCGAAGGCTAAAGCTGGGATGCAAGGAAGGTCAACCTCTGACGCCTACCGATCAACTGTTTCTGACCAATAGAGTCGTCCCCAGTAGATCGATTACTCCTGTCGCTGGTACTCAAAGTGCACTATGCTCTGTTTCTGCCGGAAGGTGATGCTGTCAACAATTGCCAAAGCGCTGCTCTTTGTATCTCTACTCAAAAGGTGATAAGTGCTCCAGTGCTCAGAAAAATGCCTTTGCTTTTCTAATTTTCCCCCTTTGTATCGTTGTCAAACGGGGTATTTATAGGCTGCGACGCTCTGTGGAAAAGGTACAACCCTGATGACATGTGTCCCAAAGGTTTCGGGCGCTGTTGGTTTGAACATTTTTGCGTAAAACCTCATGACTGCGCACAATATGCTCGTTCGCGTATTGTGTGTGTGAAGAAGAGGTGCACGTCGGGCATGTCTCAACCGTCTTTTGGTTATATTACGCTCATCACGCTGCGTTGCGTGTATGAGCATAACGTAACATGGAAAGAAAGGATTCAAGCTGTTTTACGCTTTCTCACGCAGCCATGCGTAATAGAGCGTAAATAATGTTTAGCTCGGCGATGCAATATGCTGCAATACGCTGCGTTGCGTGATGAGCGTATGATGAGCAATCGCACTTTCTTAGACTTTGCCTTTGACTGTTCTGGAGCTTATTACGCTGCCGTGCATAATAGAGCGTAAACCTGGCCTTGAACAAAAGACTTAGCAGAATATATAGAAAGTCGCATATTACGCTGCTTAAGCTTCTTCCTATGCCAAAGTAAAGATCACGCTAAACACCATTACGCAGCGTCGCGTGATATATCGCAAACAGAGAAAACACAGTAACAGTAGAAATCTGCGCAGGAAGTTGAAGACTTGATGCTATACGTCTCTCGGTGTTGCTCTGTCTTGTCCTCCCTTCTGGATTTCTGACATGCACCCCTACTTAAATTGTGAATCTTTGCCTGAGGCCGACTCGTGATTTTTTCACAGTGTTTCAATACTTAAAATGAGTCACAAACTAGGTTAGCAGCTCTTCCAAAGTTGAAATGGAAGCACGTGAAAGTGCTCAATACTAGTCCAGAGATTTACCCGTTAAGGACATAACAAAGACACAAATTATAGTATGTGGTCATTATTGCAGTAATAAGGACTCTGACCTAAGAGTGACTAGGTGGGCATTGGGATCACCTTCCCTATTGTATTTTGTGAAATGGGGAAGGGGCATCCCAGGTGGAACGACAGGTTACGGACTGTTGGACTAATAAGATCACCATGGTAGAAATCCATGACTTGTACCATGTTAGAACCAGTAGCCTTGAGATGCTTGACCTCTTCTGTAAGGGTCTGAATGAGCTGGAAGGCTTGGTCCAAACCCATAGATGACAAGGTCATTTGTGGGTTGGCAGGAGGGGTCACACCGGGTGGTGCAATGGAGGTGGAAACTTAGCTAATCGTCGGTGCTAACGGGATGGTCCTTGCAGGCGGTGTTGCTTGTGGCATCCACCATCTAGTAGTTGGTGCAGATGGGATGACCACCATTGGTTGCACTATTGGATACACTGTTTGTGTAACCGAGGGCACCGACAATGATCTTGCAACTGGGTTTAGCACTTGCGGGACTTGGCTTTGATGATGGGGATGATGGGGATGATGGGGCATTTGCGCAGGATGCACAATGAGTAGCATGTTTGGAACCCACCATGCTGTAGTGGTAGGCTCTATTGTGTGGGTTGGGATGAAGGTGGGTGTTGTAGGTAATTGTAATGTAGGTATTGCGTGCACATGCAGTGACATAGGCGTAGGTGTACGATGAGGTGGATTAGGTAATTGCACCTGCTGAGGAATGATTTGTGAGGGACCGTCTCTTGGGAAGATAGTCGGAGACAGAAAATGTAGGTGCAGTTAGTTTGGGACTCGATTGGTATTGGATAATGTCAGGGGCATGGTAACCATGAATAATGGATTTACGCGGGACGTCGTGGAGGGAGGGACCATGGTGAAATTAGCATGATTGCTTTCTTCAAAGTGAGATTCTAGATCATCTTGCCCGTCATGAAGCATTTCATCATGAAACAACACCTCTAGTTGTTCTGGCGATGTCTTTGCCATCAGCATTTGATCTAGGATCTACTTTTGTTGATCTATCAGGGGCATAGTGGTGTTAGGTGAAGGAATAAATTCCTTCCCGTTGCAGTACATGAACTCGTACTCTTATTTTTCCTTGAATTCTTATGGATACATGGGTAGGTTTGCCGCTAGCTTAGCATAGAGAAAATTGTAGTGTTCCCTACACTGAGCATGTCCCTCAGGCTCCTTGTTTTGTAGCCTGAGAGAGTGGCATAGTTGCACTGGACTAGTTGGTAGCTCGACCATAGGAAGTGTAACTTGCATGGTCCAAGGGTTCTCTAGGTTGGTAGTGTCAACAACTGTGGTTGATGTAACCATTTTCTACACAGTTCGAAAATAATGATGATAAGGGTAAAGATCAGAAGGACAAAGGAAAACTAAGATAATAATCAGGGCTTTCTATCTTGTAGGATTCCAAAGGAATCATCGAAGTGACCGATCTGCATCGCACAATCTCATAAACAACCTTGGAGGTATTACGTTTTCATCGATTGACAATGGGTATAGATAGCTTACAAGACTACCCATAAAAATGTAGATTGGATATGAAGGCCTTCCTTTTAGCATCAGAAAACTATAACAACAGAAAATGTTGGTTGCTAGAAATACCGAACAAAAGTCCATGTACATAGTTCTCACCCCGGATCCGTGTGAGGATCGTGCTAGAGAGAAAATGAATCCAAGGTGCCCTGAATAGTCTTGTTAATCAGATAGGAACTTACTTGATCAGTAAAAATTTTGTGATATTTAGATGAAAAATTGATGGTCCTTTATGGGAAGATATAATATTGTTAACTTTGAAGATAATTGAAAACGATGTAATCGGTTTAAAGCTGTTTGGAAGATTTGTGTAAATAGGAGACAAGAGATCAGATTCAGAACGCAGGCAATCCCAAGATCTGGGATTCAACTTAGGAACCAAATATATTAGATATAATGATTACAAGCATACTTCAATTTTTTTAAGTTAAAACTCTATTATCTGAATGCTCGCACTTTGAGTCAGGCATTTTTCCAAATCAAAAACATAGAAGAGGCAGCACAAACAAGCCATGACCTTGCTTACCTAAATTTCAAAAGGCAACATATGAAGAAAGATAAAGATAAGTATAAAAAAAATAGTCACAATAGTGGCAGAGACATTCCGACCCAACAATGCAGGGCAGAAAGGGAAACAAGCTACCACCCCCACTAGTCACGAGAGAACCACTCCTACACCTACACTTGAATCCTCCTCTACCCAAAACACTAACACGAGTCACACTCATACTGTCAAATGAAAAGATCCTACCCAGTACACACGCTTACCCATGAAACCTTCACAACTACTGGACCAACTTCTAAAGGCGAGGTTGATTCAACATAAGCAAATGTCTCCTGCAGCATCTAAGAAACATGATTGATACTGTGAGTTGGTTAAAAACCCAATGTTGGAAATAGCTAACAAACCCCCTATTCCAAGAGGCTTTAGGTTAGACAGATTCTGTGAGTATCACCAACAATGTAGGCATGGAACTGATTACTGCTTCACCCTAAAACAAGACATACAATGTATGATTGACAAAGGTGAGATAGTCTTTGTTGAAGTCAACCTAGTAAGACCTCAAAATCAGTCTATGGGGGTCTATAAAGATCCTCTTAACACCAAAGAGTTGCCCTATGTGATTAACACCATCCATGTCAACAATAAAAAAGAAAACCCACGAAAGATTTTTGTGATTCGCATGCTTGCTGAAACTGCGTCTATGCCAACACCTCCACAAGTTTCTTTTGCCACATATACATCTTTTACATCATGAAAACCATTCATCATCCAAATGTACCCTGTGATTGCAACAGCAAATGTGCCATCACAAACTTGACCCACTCCATTTGTAATCCAGGTGTTGAAACATTATGATGTGCAACCCTCGAGCGAACGCCTTGTCGATAGACTGATCAAAGAGAATTTGGCCAATGAACATCATGGTCATGAGTTAGGACCACCAAAACCCACACTGTTGAATGCTATCCCTATGGTTCCAACTACTGATCTACCTAGCATGAGTTGTCAAGACAAGAACTTGAGAATGTCCAATGTCCCAAACCCAACGACTATATACTTAATAATGCAAAAGTTCTACCGTGAGAGATAAAAATGTTGGGTCAAATGGATCAAGTCTCAACAAATAAAAACATTTCAAATAGAAAAGACTTGGCCAATGCCCTAACCCAGGTTACACAAGTCTTAAAACAAAAGAACACCTCTCTAAGCCTATATGACCTAGTGATGACCTCCCTGGTACATCTGGAAGCTCTAGTATGTATGTTGACTTCAATCCCTATTAGTGAAGACCTTCCTACGAATGAACCATCTATTTACATTGTATTTTCTTCACATCAAGAATCGAGGTCAACATCTCTAGGATTCCACACCAATGAAATTAAACGAGACGAAAAAATGGGAGAAGTCACTACTGCCCCTATGTTTATAACAATACAAGTTAACCAATTTAAGATACATAGGATGCATGTCGATGACGGGGCGTCAACAAATGTAATACATTTTTTTGTCACCAAACGACTAGGCCTCATGGAACAAATACGACCAATGACAACATCATTCTTGAAATCTTTCAGTGGTTCCCATGTCATAGTAAAAGGCATGATTACCTTGGATTGCATAGCAAGGGACCAATTCCCCACATCGGCCGAATTCGTAGTCATGGATGAGATGCTGAGATTCAACCTAATTTTGGGATGACTTTGGTTAGCTCAACTAAAAGCTATATCATCACCCATCCATCAGGAAATTCACCTACCTTATGAGGGAGGTGAAATTGTAATACACAGAGATGTGGCAACCTCACTTACTTCCTCACACATAGGAATGAACCAAGAGTCAGAGATTGAACTCTCTGAATCTAGGCAAGACACTAACGAAAACCTAGACATTGGTCAGTCTTCAACCCACGACCTTCCTAAAATAGAGGAAGGATAAGAAGATGCAAACATAGGAGCCATTCCCATAGATGTCCCTTGGTCAGAACTACCATTTGACGTATCCAACGAAGGGGATGGCAAGTACAAGATCATGCCTACATGTCCCACCCTTCATAGAAAATTGTGAAAATTAAAGAAACAAATCAAAAATTGAGACAAACCATTATGCATCTAGAATGATGTTAAACTACCAAACATCTGCAACGAAATTAAACTAGCCACGGTCAGAGATGACCGATTCTCCTAAATTCACCGAAACAACTACGGTCTCCTCCCTTTCTTTGACAAAGATGCAATAGTCCACCATGAGTTTAAACTGATACACGTGGCCCGAAATGGCCTTAAACTAGAGTGTGGTACATCACTAGTTTACCAAAATCTCACTACGTCATTCTCATTTACATTTTGCAAATTACAATTTCCATTTATCTTATGTTTGCCAGTCATGATTTTAGTTTACACTTACGTTCACAAATAAACCTGAAAAAGAAAAAAATATATATAAATAATATGGAGTGTTAACATGGCAATAGGATGACGACATATTACACCATGACCATGGTTATATCTATTCTCATACATCCAAAAAAACAACAAAACAAGCTGAAAAAATAAAAAAACTAACAAAAAAATGACAAGATTGACAAAACTAACAAACTAAATCACGCATTAGTACTAGGAGGGGGGCTGATCCCCAAACTCCTCTACATCATCAGTTCCCGTCCCACTGGGGCCGGCCTCACGACCACCATGTCCCGATCACAACAAGGAAAACAAAACAACAAAACTAGTAAACACATATAAACAGATTAAAAGAGAAAAAAAAACTAAGAAAAATGATGAAGACTGAAGGCAATAAAATAATACAATAATAAAACACTCATAGGTGAGGGAGTCCTAAGATTAGCTTCTAGGCACTGTAGAATCTCTTCTTCGGGCACGCATGCCCAATCTTTCTTGAGTCCGAGATCAACATTGGCTAAGGTTTTACCCTTGTCCATTGAAGTCACTCAAGAGAAAACATACTTGTTGAAGCTTCCCTAGAGGTAGTGGTAATGGATCTCTCAGGAGGCCCCTCCACTTCCGTACACTCAACAAAATTTTCATAAGAAGAGTGTAAGCCTAACCCCTCAACGAACATATCCAATTGACAATGTTCAACTGATTTCTCTTTCAACCATTTCTTGTATTGATGCCTATGATCTTTCTAATCTTGACCCCATTTACGTACTTTGGATGCAAAAGACTTCCATTCGTGGCACTTCCTATTCAATAAATCCATCTGAGCCCTTTGTTCAGCCAAATCTTGAGTCGCCTACACCTTGCTATTCAAGATTGTCCAATAGCATGCATAGGTGATCTTGGATGTACGCTAGGTACTATCACCAGCCAATCTAGTAGATGCAAAATCATAACAGGCTTGCAAGTCATTCCTCTCTTCTATTACCTTCACCAAATTTTTGTTCAATGACTGAACTCCATGACATAAATGTTCAATCAAGTTCTTGCAGGTCCAGAGAGACTTGGCATTTGAAACAACACAACCCAAAACTACATCATAAATCCCTCTTGGGATTTGCTCAATATCTCTGGGAAATTCCGGAAGACCATCAATATGGATAGCCTTGGAAGGACTCCATTGAATCTTCGTACCTACAAGTATAAACATCACACATATGAGCTAATAAGAGATCACCAATAGATGCAAAAGCATAATGAACTTAGGAACTTGACAGAAAGTACATACCTAATTCAGGATGAGCCTATTGCAAACAAGCAACAACATCATTGACGATGCCTATAACAAAGTATACTTTATTGGGCATCTTAGGCCAAGCCCTCAATTGACCCGTAGATGTTGGATCTACATGGGAAAGTATCCCAACCGAAGCCTATACCTCTGACACACCTACTTGTGATGTATGTACTTTAGGCACTTTAGCATCCATGTCTAGTGTCAGGAAGAGTCATGATAATCAAAACAATGTGCAAAGCTAAGAAGTATGAAATGCAGATCAAACTAACAAAACATACCAAGGAACCCTTTGTTGGTCAGCTTAGGCAGATCACCAAGGTGAAGAGACCCATCAAAGAAGTTGTCAAAAATACATTTCTCCTCACTTGAATGCTTAATTTCATATAATTCATCAGCAAGTGTCACTTCCATGGTGTCTTTTTCATCCCCTTCCCGTAAGACGGGAATATCCTCAGCTGTTTCTACTCTCGTTTCCTCCTCTTCATTTAGCTTGGTGATAACCATTTTAGGCTTTCTCATTGGAGCTGATTCTTCCCTTTCCTTCTCAGGGATATCCTCTGTGATCACCAATAAATCTAAAGTTATCATGACATAATAAGTATGCATACTTAAGAAAGCAAATAAATTTAAAAAGCGATAAAAACACTTAAAGAAAAAAAATACTTACCCGCTCCTAGCAAGATGAATCGGATCTTCTTTGCTTTTGGTGGTCTCACCTTCATAGCAAGTTCCCTTGAACACTTAGCCTCTCTCACCTTAGCCTTGGCCTTCCCAACAGTCTGCTGAATCAAACACTCAACTCTCCTAATAGTTGTGTGCAGTTTAGGTGGTTCCAACCCCAAGCTATCGCGCGAATGGAGGGAATGACTGACTACACCCCCTATTGTGATGGAGACTGATTCTTCGATGCCTTCATGTGGATTTTGGGATCTAGTGGTGTTAAATAGATGATGGATCCATGGGCGAGACAACTGTGAACGATCCCTTAACACATAATGGTTATCTCCATAAACCAGTAAGAACTCAGCAAACCTATGGAGATAGCTCACAAAAAATGCAAAGGTAAAATGGGATCTAGCATTAACATTGGAACGTAGCCTGATGATCTCTCCATGGAGTCCTAACACAAGGAATTATGCCCAATTGTAGTGCATACCCATCTCCAAGACTGAGTGCATAACACGTGCAAACTCAACCCCAAGACTTCTCACTTGAGAAAGAGACTTAGGGAACACTCATGCTCTAAAGAGGAAATACAGAAAACTTACCTCCATCAAGCAAGTATCAGCTTGCATAGCAAAACCCTTAGGACCCCGTGGTACACCTATCTAGTCTTCAAGTTCCTTGATCACACAGCCTTCTCTAGTTTCCCTATCCATCGCAACCTTAGCACCATCCACTGGTACGCCGAAAAGATCGAAAAAGAATTTGGAAGTTAGGTGGAAATACACCTTAACTCCCCAAACTCGTGTAGTGAAATAAGAGACATCATCATTAAAAGAGTTAACGATGGAAACCATTTTGGTCATGGGAATGTTGGGAGTCAAGGCACTAAATAGGTCCATCAAGCTTGCATTGGTAAGGTAGCCGATGATTTGTTCAAATGCCTTCTTGTGTAGCCACCGTTGTGACTCCTCTGTCTCTCCAAACTTCATAGAGAGAGTGGTCTCAGTACTCTTGGATATAGCGGTAACCTCATCAAGGGAAAGGGCTGCTGTAGAAAAGACAAAGAAGACATTGAGCAAAAAGTTAAGAGTATGATAAGCAATGATGTAACAAAAATGAAAACTAAGCCTAGAACACAATCATTTACCATTAGCAAATGTAGTAGGTACATTTGGTGCAAGATCAACCGTTTGGGGAAAAAATGGCCCATCAAGAGACCAATCCTCATGTAGCCAACCATGAACTTTACAATGTTCAAAAGCCCTAGAGAACTACCTAGGATAATTGACAATAGCACCCTTGGTTTGATCCAGCACTGTAGCACAAAGAGTGGGGCCCATCATGAATGCCTCCAAGGCTGTGCATGCCAAGGAAAGCCCACTATCATCTTCATGAAATCCATGCTCACCAACATGGGGCCTGCGAAGGCAAAGTATTCATACATAAGCAATGATATAATGTTAAAGGAACCAAATTTAGGATGAGTACAAAAGAGCATACCTATCTACTCTGTAAACAATTCCAGGTGGATTTTGGAACAATGTATGCACACGGAAAGCTTGAAAGAGAGTGTTACTACTGTTGTAATGGCTGCAAGATGGTAATCTCCACACATGGGTCAGAGAGCGTGTGGATCTAGGACCTTCAGGAACACCTCCCTTGACTATATATAGTCCCTCATCTATGTCAACAACAAAGGCTAACAGGCCTTATGTTGAGCCGAGCAACATGGTCTCAACAATATCATGAGTTAGTTGCTCACTTAAATGAGATGATATGAAAACACTAAAATTATGCAAAATAAATGATAGAAATGCACCAAAATTTGGATGAAACCATATTATATGTGGCCTGATTTGCATGTCATAACTAGGCATGTTCGGTCCCAAAAGGCCAAACCAAGATAGCACACCAACAAGTTCAACAACAAGGAGAAAAGGCTTGAGTCCCCTGCATGAAGCCAGAATCTTTGGTAAGTATCTCAGGTAAGTAACTTAAAACATATAAAACATATAAACTAAAACAAAATAAAATAAGACAAATAAATAAAACCAACAACTAAATGATATTCAACCCACATGAGATCACCCCATGAGACAAGAACACTGGTGTTCATTTGGTATATTTGATGCTCCCTGGAAACATTGGGATTCATTAAACATTAGACAATAGTTCTTTACAAGCAATATGAAACAAAAATTTGGTTCCAAGAAAAATAACACTGACAAGTGGTGAGCATCTCATAATTTACACTATCCTTAACCTCCCTTGTAGCTCATGCTGCAGTTTACGCTCTGGCAGCTCACGTTGCAGTTTGCATTCCTCGCAGCTCATGTTGCAACTCACATCTTGGCACCCTACAACCTGTAACTTATGCCCTGCAACCCTGCAACCTATAACTTATGCCCTACAACCCTACAACCTATAACTTATGCCTTGCAACCCTACAACTTGTATCCTTATGCCCTACAAACCCTCCAACCCTATAACTGACGTCTTTAATCATGCCTTAGACAACTCGTGTTTACAAATGCCCCCAAAATGCAATGAGGAAATGCCATCAGTCCAAACAAGAATCAAAATCATGCCAAAAATACCAAAATGTGGTGTTTGAAATAGCTCATACTGCCCTACCGAAAAAATGAATGTGCAGGTTTTGACATGCCCTGGGTTGCTAGGGCACACACGCGTCCCTACAATTCACACTAGGGCACACATGCGTCCCTGCAACTCACGCCAAGGCCCAACAAAAAAAATAGCAATTTCAAAAAATGGCATGCCCCAATACCCTATAACACCCCTAATATCCCAAATTTACAACAAGAATCCAAGACATGACGTGAAACAAATCAAGCTAGGAGACCCAACATCAAAATCAAATTGTTCTCACTCCAAAATCTTATCAAAATGGTGGCCCTAATGGTTTATGTGGTTGCTCACACTACCCTATACAAGAGTGGAAGAAAACATACCTTTGCAAAGTCCTGGCCCATGAAGAAATATTGGGTTGAGAAAGGCATTGAAGAAATTCTTCACTCTCCGCCACGAACGCCAAGCTTGCCTACTTCTTCCCTTTGCCCTTCATCCTGCTTACATTGCCCTGCTTATGCTGCCTTGAATTCCTGCTACTCACACTACATACCATACCCTGTAAATCATGCTACGCTATGCACCCAGTTACTCACACTCTGATGCTAACTCATGCTCCACACTTTTAAATCCCCTTTCATAGCAGTTCAACTTATTCAATGTGGCTGCATTGTGTTTTCCTCATTGGATGTTTTATATTATTATTATTATCATTACATTGTCTTCATTTTGATGCCCTTGGGATAGATTCTTCTATTCATTTTTATGCATTAACACCTAAGAATTAAAGAAAAAACAAAGTATGAGAACTAAAAATTCAAAAATCATGGAAAAATTATAATATTAGTATTCACATGGAATATGAATACCATATGGCCCAGTACGGCCTAAAACTGCCATGCATCCGTGTATGATGTTAAACTACTCTTACATGCCATAGTTTCATCAAGATGTAAATTAATTACACAAAGCTAGTTTATATAGCAACTCCCCTATCATACAATCTCGCTCATGGTGCTCTCAGTTTAAATTGGCAGGAACAAGCATATGGACAGCAATAACCTCTTCTCAACCTTATATATTAATGGACCTCATGGGTCCATAAAAAGAGTGATTAATATAGAATCCTTAGATCTAGACTCATCTACTTATGCTAATTTCATGGCATCCACTCAAGAAACATCAGACTGCCCCAAGGGTATTACTAAAACTTTGGACTTAGAAGCCAACAACATCACTGAAGATCCCCTTGTTGAAGTCCCCGTCACTATGTCTAGTGGCAAGGTTAAAACATTAAAACTGAGTACTCTAATAAATCCACAACTTATCAATGATAGTACACACGTGTTGAAGAACAACATCAAAACATTCGCTTGGTGATATACCGATATGCTAGGACTGGACCCTTGAATCATCCAGCATAACATCATCCTCGATGAAAGACTTAGACCAGTAAAGAAAAAAGCACATAAGGTTAAATTTGAGGTGGCGTTGGTAGTTCGTAATGAAATCATGAATCTCTACCAAGCTGATTTCATCTGAGCTATTGACTATGTCGATTGGGTATCCAACATTGTTGTAGTCCCCAAGAAGAACGGTAGCATTCGCATATGCATTGACTTCTGTGACCTCAACATAGCCACTATAAAGGATGACTTCTTGCTATCCAGTATTGATCAACTCATTGACTCAACTTCTGGGCATTCATTTTTATCCTTTATGGATGGATTCTTAAGATAAAACCAAATCAAGATCAACCCAGAACACCAACTCAGGACAACCTTCATGATAGCCTAGGGCACGTTTTGTTATATAATGATGCTATTCGGTCTCAAAAACACAAGTGCTACATATCAACGAGCAATGAAATATATATTTAGTGATTATATGCTTGATTCGCTTAATGATTATGTAGATGACATCATAGTCAAGTCCAAAACATCCGAGCAACACGCAAAGGACCTAGAATTGATACTCAAACATTGTCTCAAATACTACCTTAGACTTAACCCAAAGAAATGCATCTTTGGAGATAAAATCAGAAAAATTCTTGGCTTCATAGTCTCAGAAAGAGGGATACGAGTAGACCTCGATAAGGTTAAAGTAATAACTAGCATGCAACCACCTAAGAACCTTACCGAACTATGCGGCCTGCAAGGTAGACTATAATTCATTAGATGTTTTATTGCAAAAAATTGATGGACAAGTTGAAACCCATGCAACATTTATTGAAAAAGAATGTCCATTTTCAATGGACTCAATAGTGCCAAGAAGCATTTGAAAACATAAAAATGGAGTTGGCTCAACTACCAATAGTTCATCCCCCGCAAAGCGATAAACCTTTTTACATCTACCTCACCACATCCGATTCATCTATTGCATCCATGCTTTGTCAAAAATGAGAAGATGGAGCTGAGATCCCCATTTACTATTTAAGCCATGCCTTAATTACCTATGAACAACGATACAATGACATGGAGAGATCATGTCTTGCCTTGGTCTTTTCCTTGAAAAAGTGACGACATTATCTCTTCCGTAGCCAAGTCTACATCATCTGCAAAGATAATGTGCTTTGAGCTATCACTAACAACATCTATAAATCAAGTAGGATAGCTAGATGGAAAGTGATGATCGCTGAGTTTGACTTACACTGTGTAACTCAATCCTCCACTAAGGGTCAAGTAGTAGTTAATCAATTGATCGCTTCACCAACACAAGATCAAGAAACAATTAATCCAAAATTTGAAGATGAAAGTGTTAACAACATCAACACTGTGCTTGATAACTACGATGCAATCCTTTACTTTGATGGGGCCTCAAATCCCCAAGGAGGAAGTGCTGCAGCCATCATAATGTATCTCTCTAGAGAAATTTGGCCCTTTGCGTATCGACTAACATTCCCTTGCACCAACAACGTGGTAGAGTATGAAAGTCTTCTTAGAGGTCTTATAGCAGCACTAATTGCAGGAATCACATGCCGTGTAGTTCAAGGAAACTCACAGTTAGTAATCAATCAAGTCATAGAGGTTTACGCATGCAAGGCTTCTCATTTACAACCATACTGTGACCTAACTAAACACTTGCTAAAACAATTGATCGACGTAGATGTGCAACATATTCCTAGGAACGAAAATACCATTGGCAATGCACTTGCTACACTAGCCTTGAACATGATGCCTGAGATGTTCCATGCATTGCCTAGTTCTATAACAAATTGTGCCAAACCTATAACCAACACTCTCGATGAGATACCCATAGCATCCGTCAGTACTACACAAGCAATAGAATGGTATGATGACATAAAATAGTACCTTCTATAAGGCGAACTACCACAACATCTGACGAGTGCTCAAAAGGACGCAGTACGAAAATGCTCTCAACAATATGCATTAATAGGAGACACCTTGTGTCGCAGGTCCTATGAAGGCATTTTGTTAGTGTGTGTTAATAGCATCAATGACCAAATGATAGTGGAGTAGGTTCACGAAGGACTTCACGGAGGTCATATAGCACCCAAAGCAATGGCAACGAAATTAGACATTTGGGCTACTACTGGCCACACATGGAATATGATTGCTTCTCCAGGGTAAAGAAATGTAAAACATGCCAAAAGTATGGTAACCTAATACATGTGCCACCTATTTAGTTGCATAATGCACAAATCACATGGCCATTCCAAAGATGGGGATTAGACATCATTGGGCTAATAACACCACCATCTTTGGCAGGACATAGCTTTATCATCATCGCAAATGAATATTTTACAAAATGGGTGGAAGACATTCCTCTTAGGAAAACCACATCTAAACATGTTTGTAATTTTATATTAGAAAACATCATGACCCATTTTTGGTATCCCGATGATCATAGTCATTGATAATGGGCCACAGTTTAGTAGTACGAATACTAAGAGCTTCTATGAAAGCCTAGGTATTAAACACTCATTCTCATCACCATATTATCCATAGAACAATGGCCAAGCAGAGTCTATGAACAAAATGATCATCATGGTGCTCAAAATGATATTGAATCAAAGCAAGAGATGATGTCACGAGTAGTTAACCTACGCATTATGGGCATACTGAACAATACATCGAATTTCCATAGGTAAGACACCATATAGCCTTGTATATGGATCTAAAGCTATGTTACCTTTGGAGTTACAGGTTCCCTCATTGTAGCTAACACTCTCTAGCCTCCTCGATGAAGGTTAGAATAATGACCTGCACATTATTGACCTTGACTCGGTGGAAGAAGAAAGGGCATGAGCACTTGATCAAATTGAATGGTACCAGAGACAACAATGATGATGTCATCAACATGATCCACATAAGAGGTCGATTAAGGAAGGTGATCTAGTTCTCAAGGCTGTCCACGAACACTTGGACAAATTCTCAGCTAACTGGAAAGGGCCTTAGTCATCAAAGCATGTGATAATGGGGCATTTAAGCTCACCGACATGAATGGAAACAAGTTCGCCAATCCTACAAATCACATGTACCTGAAACCATACTACGTCTGATGAGCTTAAGGTATGTTTTGGTCCTGGCATCATGACCTAAAACTGATACCATAGAATAGTCCTGAAGCTATGACTTAAAATTAGCACCACAGAACGTCCTGACATCATGACAATAAACTAACACCATAGAGCTTCATCCGGTATGACACTAAACTACCATACTTATCCACCAGAGTCCACTAAGACTATAAACTAGCTTGCCTCTTCATAGTCTGCCATGACTCTAAACTAGCACTACACCATCCACTATGATGATAAATTGGCAATGTCCAAAGGGTTATGATGTTAAACTAATCCATAACAGTCTGCCAAGACTACAAACTGGTGACATCATCAACAACCTAGCATTATTTGAAAAGACATGTTGTTGCAATCAGCTGTATATGCTCACCAAAAACCTGATGCATGATATGTCACATAGACCTTGATGAAATTGATGCTGTTCAAGATTTTGTTTGTATTGAAAATCCACATGATGGCTCCATTCCATTGGCTATGTTCAAGTTTAAAGTGCTTTAGCTAACTGAATCATTTGTGGTTTTCTTGTCCCCTTGGAGTTGTGTTTGTAGGATGACATGCTTGAGGTATTCGTACACAGATGCACTTCATCGTGATGATAGGGTATCACATTCATCCTGATGCACGTAACCGGGTTAATCAATCTGTTCCTAAGTACACTCCAAACTCTTGATACATTCCCTATTTCCCCATCATGTCCCAATTATCCTATTTAATTACATCCCTTGGATATATTCTACTCCCCAAGAGCCCTTGATACATTTTTTCACACTATGATCTTCTAAGCAGTTGCAACATAAAACAAAGTACATGGTGCATGACACAAAATGCAAGTGCTCGAACACGAGCAAGGAACAAAAAGTAAGCTCTTTCAAAAAATACCAAAAAGAAAAAGAAAAGAAAAGAAAAAGAAAGACAAAAAAAAGAAAAAAGAAAATAAAAGAAGAAACAAAGAAAAAGAAAAATAACAAAAAGGTCAAATAGCAAAATGCACGAAAAAGTTCTTCATGATCCCATTGACGTCATAGACTAAAGACCATTGGCTCTTCTCATACAAGCCCCAAGCGAGAAGGCAGTTGTCTTGGAAAAACACTCATGTCTCAAACAGACCATGTTACACATCATCATGTAGCTTTGGCTATTTACAACAAGTTCCCTTACACATGATAAAAGGGTCCCATTTCTCCAAAGAACATAGATCCTATGCCTTGGTTCCAAGTCTGCTATATATTGGCTATTGACAAGGACCAAAAATTGGCTCATTCACATGAGAGCATCACTCTCTCACAGTTTAAACAATGACACTCTTCGACCAATCCCTAATCCTCCCAGTCATTGCCTTCTTTCCTTAAACTAAAGTTTCCTCAATCCAATGTACTTTTGAATACGGTGCAATGACATCCGGCCAGGGGCCAATGGACGATGCTTGGTGCCAAATCGATCATGATGTTTTGTACTTCTTTGTCAACACCTCTCAAGTGGATTCCTCCAAACGTCAACAAAGAGGGACCAATGAAACACTACAAAATTTCAGCCTTGAAACAAGAACAATTCAAGCTCCTATTGGCATTTAGGAGGCAAAACTTGACTAAGGCATGGAACTCACACCCAGCTTGCTCAAGCCAACTTACTCATGCTATCAAGCTAGCTTATCCTCAACATGAAAAACTCTTCAGAGCTTCCAAATTAGGTTAAAATAGTCCTAATTTGAATGCGCAAGGCCCCTACAAGGTCCACTATGACTACTCCAAGTTTCAGCCTCCAGAACCTCAAAAATTAAGCTCAAAATCACATGATTTGTTTACTCATGCCTAGGTCACACTAGGGTCATGCTGACAGCGTGAGTCCAGTGTGAACAAATAAAAATAGGTCAAATCAAGTAGTCCCAAGCACAATTTTTAGCATCAACTCAACCCTAAGGATAGGCAATAGTTCTACTCATTCACAGGCTCCAGAAAATCAAAATTCGTACATGAAACATGGCATTTTAGCTTGGGCACTCTGCGATCATGCTAAGGTCATGCTGACAACGTGAGCCTAGTGTGACCTATCAAAAATGGCCCAAGTCAACACAAGAACAGACTCAACTTTAGCATCCAGGCCACCCTAGAGAGTAGGTAGTATTGCACTTCAAAGAATAGGCATCAAGATTAAGATTGAGCTCAAAAAGTGTCACTTTCAATTGGTCACACCTAGGTCATGCTAAGGTGATGCTGATAGCATGAGCCTAGTGTGAGTTGCCAAAAATGGCCTAGAGCACTTTAGACACACACTGAGGGCATGCCAAGACAAGATCGATTCATGCTGACAACCTTGATGAAGAAAAAGCATCTCAAATAGCCATAGGATCACTCATGTTGGCATCCTGCAGCAACTAGTTCATGAATCAGGAACTTCCAAGTGAGTAAGAATCAAGATCTCTTTTTGTACACTATTATCTTATTGTAAATTTGCAACATTTGTGAGCTTGTCAAGCTCTTACTTTTCAAATAGTATGCATGAGTGTAATGTAAATAAATATACATTGTAAGATATAGTGCATCTAGTCTAGAACATAGTCTGCCTGTGTATACTTGTCACACGATCCATCTTTCTCTCATCTCACAGCCATTTTCCTCATTCACAAATCCTACTCCCGAGCCTAGAAAAATGTATAAATACCCTGTTCATTGACATAAACAGGGTTGGAAATTTTGGAGCAAGAAACCAACAATCCTGAGCCCAGACGCACATGATTCCCAGCACCTGCAAACACCCCACATCGGAGCTTAACGTCTGACTTGCAATCCAAACATGCAACTACATTTTGACCAGTGCACATCTTGTTAATTAATACAATACAGTTATCATTTTTGCCTTCCATTGTGCTATTCTGATTCATTGTTTGCATTATCCCATTTTATTGTATGTTTCTACATACATTCTCTTTACGTTTGCATGCTATATTCATGTTTACGTCTTGTTGCATTACACGTTTTACATTTCATGATGATAACCCCAGTGTGGGCTATAACATTAGGCTTGGGAAAGTCCTTGGTTGATCTATGTGTAGACCATCCCAGGCACTCTGCCTTGGTTTTTCTAGCTTACCCTCACGCGAAGGTAGGGTCGGCTGTATCTCTTCAGAGATCTTTCGGTGTATGTTTTCCTCCAACCTTACGCCGATGATTTTAGACAGTACAATGGTCTATTCTAAGTTGATCCAATTCATCTAGCACTATGAATTACATTGGGTCTTTTCTTTTAGCTCTAAGGGTGGCTAACTCCTCTTGCAATCATTGTACCTCATCCTCTACATGATTGGCCCTGGTTTTAGCCATGACCAACTTTCCTTTTGTGGCTATCAAATCAGACTGAACTACTGTGATATCACTAGGGATATCAAAAATATTCTACATCACTTTACCTATATGCAAAAATCTTTCTAGAATATCTTTGTGCTCCATAGGAGTCATTGAGATTCTAGCAAGCAATTAAGTATCCCATGCTCCAGAGATATCAGCTAGTGGCATAATAGGAATGTTGAAGGATGTCTTGATGTGATTAGTGATGATCTCCATGGATCCTTTTTCATCTTGGTGTTGCATGATCACAATAGTGACACCTTCAGCAGTTTCAAGCATGAGTTGGAATGATGTAACATCTTCAAATATCTATTGTGTCTAATCATCCTCTCCTCCTACTTGGAGTGTTACTTGCCCATTAGCTAGATTTATGAATATTTTGGGCCTTGTTGGGATCTCTCTTACTTTATACAAATTAGACCCATCTCTTGTTCCCCAACTTATTTTTTCTACAATTTTCTACAGATGGCTCATGGATGATTTATAGTCTTACAACAATTGTGGAACTTGTTGTTGCTATTGTTGTTGTGGTTGGCTATTAGGTCATGCTTGTTCTTGCTAACTAGTAGCTAGAATGCTATTAGTAATGGTGGTACTTGTAGCTCCCTTAGTTCCTATTAGTTTTTCTACTTGATCCTTCTTTGGTGGTACCAACTTGAACATTTCTGCATAAGAAGCATTTTGGGCTTTCCTAGGGACATCATT
The DNA here is from genome assembly GCA_015680685.1 of Gnetum montanum. NCBI lineage: Eukaryota > Viridiplantae > Streptophyta > Gnetopsida > Gnetales > Gnetaceae > Gnetum > Gnetum montanum. Next base: position 626,662 of record MNCI01023250.1, on the reverse strand, counting down.
GGTGTACCCAAGGGTTCCAGCTTACTTACACAAGTTCTTGATGAGGAAAGGAAATTGAAGTGTTAGCTTCCCTACCTTTTTTTCTTTAAACCACCTTTGAATCTTGAGGAAGAATAGATGGGCCATGTTAGCATTAAATTTTTCCATTAGAATGGCACTTCCTCTAGCCACACATGTGGATATCCTATTGAGCCTCTTTGTTTAAAATAAGTGGTAGGTGAAAATTTTAAAATATTATTTTTCCTTAGCTATGAGCTTGCTATAATATTTATCTTCTTTACCATATTCCCTATACAACTACAACCTTTTAGCGTTAATATCAAATATTGTTGAGATCTATGTCAGATTTTCCCCTTCATTTGAGATGTTAAGCGCCTTAGCGATTACCTCCATTGAGTAAGTTACAAAGACTCCTTTGATTTTGAATTTAGCGTCATCTTGTTTATTCTACTAGAATTGGTATGTTTCTCCTAAGTACCATTCACCATTATTGGATAGTGTAGGCTATAAAGGAGATGATTGGAGTTGCATCTTCAATACTTCTAGAGCAGACTCCATGAAAGGACCAAAGTTTAATTCCATAATGATTGTGGTCATGATGGAATTTTTTTGTATGACCTGAAGACATTCCAATGATAGCATGAGACATTGTCCTTGTTTAGGTACTAGTTGAGCTTCTACCTCTCCTTGGGTTGAGTGCTTAGTAGCAAGGGTTTGTTGATGGGTGCTATACAATTGAGCTTCTTGATATGCATATTTCACTTGAGGAGTTTGTTCTCTCGCTTTGCCTCTCCCATGGCCTCTTGGTCTTTTGCTTCCATGTTGGGAAGGTCCTTTAGCTATTGGCCTCTTTGGGACCATTTGCAATCAACAAGGATTTGAAATTATTAAATTGTTTATATCAATTCTTAATAGTCCGTTTCCTTCCTTATACCCTTGGTTAGATCAAGTTATTATCTTATTATGATTGTAGAGTTAGAAAAATTTTCTAAAACAAATCCCTTAATTATTATATCATTACTTGCTTATGACCTTCTACAGTTATCATTTTCTTACTTATTATGGCTTAAAATGGTCGGTATGGTCCATTAGGAAAATTAACTAAGTCTTTCTAGCTTAAGTTTGATTGATTACTATATGGTTCCTATTATCTCTTATACTTACCATTTATGGTATCTTTTGGGTGTTAGGAAAATTCTAGCTCAAATTTCTTAATGTTAGCATAGTGGTACTCCCCCTCCCCCACAATTAAGTTGAGTGATCTACGGTTAATAGGGTTCAAGAATTTTAACAATCAAAGTTATGGGGGTGAAATTATGGCCTTTGGAAGTTAGTGTGCAAGAGCTCTAAGAAAAAATTGCAAAAACTTCTCTTGCTACATATGAGAGAAATAGAAATTTTACTAACTCCCACATGTATATATACTATTTTTATTAGTTCAAAATCATAGATGCAACATTGTAGGATCTACAATGTCATAGCTATGAAGTCATCATGAAAATTTTCAAGGAAAAAATGAGTTAAATGGAATACTTGGAAGATGTGAAGCTTGTCTAAATGATCTTGGACCAATAATGATGCACATTTTTTAAAAATTTGGCATTCAAAGTTCATAAAGAAGGAATCTCAGGAAACAAAAGTTTATTGGATGAACAGGAGATTGGTTATGTATTTCTAATGCATTTAGAAATTATTAGATGTTATGGGAAGTAATTATTAAGTTTGGATTATTTTGAAAAGCACAAGATGATGTGGAATTTCCTGTCAAGTATGAAATGAAAGAGTAATATAAGTGGGTCCTCCTCAAAGCAAGCTCCAACCCTTAGTGCCCTTATATAACCACATCTAAAAGTGTCCATAGGAACTCAAGGAGTTGAATGTAAGACATACTTGTCTAGCAAAACACACATGTTAGTATTACTAGACTGGAAAATAATACATATATTATACAAAACCACAAGTTATGATTAAATATACAATGAGGTGATATGGGGTGTGAGGTATCTTAACATAGGCATAATGAATCCTTATGTATGATTTGTGATTAAGATAATCATTAGCCCTTCTTTCCAAGATTCAAACCAAGTCCAAACTAATTTTCAGTAACATCACATTACTTGATCCGTAGGATTCACAACCATAAGAATACCACTATTACAAAGAGTATTACCACTTGGTGTATTATCCAAGGGAGGAATTTATTCATTGCACTCTTTATTTTTAAGATTTCTGAGAAGCCACCTACCTTCAGGCATGGGTAACATGTCTTTCAAATGGGACCTTCAGAAATTTATTCTATACATGGATTTTATTTTTTTAACTATGTCAACCATACTAGAGGACTACCTTCAAGCATGGGTAACATGTCTTTCCAATGACATGGTAAGGCAACACTTATTGCACTATAACTCCCATTTTTTGTTAGATCTACAAGCATATAATACATCCTTAGCAATAAGATAGAACTCATAGTAGTAATCCAATAGAATCCACAAATCCCCTTGATGTCACACCCTTTGCATTCCCACTTGGTTCTTCACTCTTCTATCCAAGCATAATGATCACAAGTTTATTCTTAGTTTTATTATGAGAAGAATGTCATTATGACCATGGTAAGAATCTCTAGTTATTGGAATGGGTGGATGGAAGTTGTGGTCTCAATATAGGTAATCAGTCCCTTATGATTTGATAATATAGAAAAATCTTCACCTTATTGGGACTACATCTTGCTTTATTCAATGTGCTTTATTGACAATTGACAAAAACATGTACAAGTGAGATGAAGATAAAGTATGAAAATTTATAAAAGATATCAAGAATTGAAAAGATAAAAAGAATGAAAAATTATACAAGAATTTGAAAATATCAAAGAATTAAGAAATTATCAAGAAATTGAAAATTATAAAAGAATAGAAAAATATTTCAAGAAAGTAGGAAAATGTAGTAAGAAAGTAAAAAATTGAAAAGCTACCTACATGTCACGGTGAATATCCCCATAACTATGATTAGGATTGGTCAACTAGAAATGTTAATAGGTAGAGGAAATTCATAAAATTCTGGTAGAATCCTTAGTAGAGTTGAAATATTCATGGTAAGGTTTGACCTATTGGATGTTTACTAGGATAAGATTGTGTGCACTAGATTGATGGTGAATGTGCATAGCATTAGATGGGTAAGTCACCTAGATGATATATGGCCCCTCCCAAAGAATTTGAAATTTAGCCTTTAAATTTAAGTTATTAATTATCATTATAAATGACAGTTATAAATGTTCAAGTTCTTAAATTCTAACCAATTTTGGGATTATGCTCATTTGCTTAATGCTATTCAAATACATACTGTATGCAAACCTAGTCCATGCTTATGACAATGTAATGGTAGAGACATTTGTAGGTACCTCTTTCTAATCAAATTGTTATATCATTACTATTTCCTCACCATTTCATTCATTTTTATTAGCAAGTATATTTTAATTTATCATGGAAAAAACATTATATAGATATTCAACTTTCAAATCTCATCTTGCATGGGATTAGATAGTAGAAGTTGTGGTTATTGTTGTTGAGAAGCTTGTAAGATAGGATTGATTAATGTAGGTAGATAATATTAAAGTGTCATCTATGGAAATGAATAAGTACCTTCTTGGGCACCTTGAGAGTATGGGTTGGAAGGAAACATCATCTATTAATGCATTGGAGTTGGAAAATTCCATATAGTAGCACCCCAAGGATTTTGAGTTTGCCCCTATTAATATAGATGCATGGTTTATGGATACACGCCTTCAAGATAGTATACTTGGCCAAAGTAGGAAGTTGTCCTTATTGGCCTCTTAACAAACATAGGATTCAAATGCATCCTAGCTTATCCAATTTTATCAATCATGTGGACCATGACTAGGTAACACTATGAGTCATGAGGATCTGCATAATACTCACAACAATCCTCATCATTTGAGGATGGAGAAGCCTTATCTAAATATTTCCTTATGCTCTTGGAGTAAGAGAGCTACACCTTACCCTTGTCATTGTACATTTTTCTACATTTAAGTGATACAATTATTTTTTCCATAGCTTTAGCCACCATACCCTTAATTTCCTTAATGATAATTGTCATCTTCTCATCTATCATACTCCAAACATGGTCCACATGGTAAGCTAAGTCTATCAGGGCCTTGTTGGTTTTGACTTGGTCTCTTGCCAAGACCTTAACAATAGTAGGGGGTTTAGTTATACCTTCAATGATTTTGATCTCCTTTTTTTAAAGGATCATGATTGTATAGCTTGGATAATTTCCATTTTGATCATTTACCTTCCATGCTAATTATGATGTCAAGGAGCACTTTGATTTGGGTCACAAATGTTTTGTGTACCTAGCCCATTGCATATATAGATACTTGTTCTTTTGTTTCCTACCTTAGGCCTTCCACGATATGCATCACCTATTCTCATTGGTTAAAACCATGGTTTAGACAATGATGAGCTATGTTTAGGTACCTCTCCATGACAATGTCTAGCAATTCATGGGCTCCTTGCCTTCATCCAGTCATATTCTTCTAGTTGTTTGAAATGTAAGCATAAGTTTGAAATCTGGTGTAGAATATTTTAACCATATCTACCTATCTTTAAATTGATTTAGTCAGTAAGGATTTGTACCAAGTTTCTACTTGCTTAATGAAGGTGTAGAAAAACAACTATAACTTATGATAATCATAAATGATTTCTTCTAAGTAGCAAGAATTATTACATGCCTACATGTGATGTTGGGAATCAATGCTAGTATACCCTATATAAGTTAGAACATTGGCCATGTTAGCTCATTTAATCTTATTATTACAAACATGCTCCTATGGAATGTAGAAAGCTTAATTAATCTCATGATAATTATCCTAATCAAACAAGGAGGCATCATCATCACTGGATAATCCTAATAGGTAAAGATGCTAGAACTTGTAGAGGAGATCATCCTGATGGGTTCTAGATGCATTTGAATTAACAATTCTTGATCATGGTTCTGCATGTCATATTGGCCCTTTATCCTTGATGTTCACTCTCTAGTCTTTCTCCTCATTTAAGTGGTCAAATGAAAAGCTACAGTGGGTCTCCTCTTCTACCATCTAGTCTCAAAGCTCTTATCTCTATTGGGATTCATAGTTGTAGCGACTGAAAACGTCAGTGGCTGGAAGAACACCAGGGTCGATGAACATGACAGTTCCAACCCTATGCCTGTGGGAGGATGGTGTTGGGTGTGTGCGAACACAGGGTGCCTTGAATGGTCTGGTCGATTAGACAGGGACTTACATCGGCATCTAAAACACCACAAAATTCTAAGCTTAGTACTTCTCAAACAAGAACTGAACTAAGTCATGACGCTCCCAGGCATGACTAAAGGTTGAGGGCCCCACAGATAGCTTCAAGTAGAGTCAAACTCAACAAGGAATAGTTCCCTAGGACCCATAGACGACCACAACAATATCTACTAGCAAACATGGCAACTTTGAAGCTCAAGATACTTAGACCTCACTAAGTATGCATTCTCAGCGTATATGCTCGGCGTATACACCTAGTATGCATTCTCAGCGTATGCGCCCGACGTATACACCCAACATGCATTCATAGCGTATACGCCCAACATGCATTCACAGTGTATACACCTAGCATACATTCACAGCATATACGCCTAGCGTACATGCCTCACATGTACGCTCAGCATGTATGATTGATGTATGCGCTCGACATGCAACCCCCAAAGACAACATCGAAATAGCACTTCGGAGCAAGATTTTGTACAAAGCATCAACTCACACGAACAGAGTAGTCATCAAGTGCTAAAATCATGCATTCTGAAGTTCATATGCTGAGCATGTACATCCTGCATGCCTAGCGTCTACGCCTAGCATCTACGCTTAGCAGATACAACATGTACGCCCGACGTATACGCCCAGCATGTACAATGTGTACGACCGGTATGTAACACAATGTACACCAATCAAAATTCTCCAGAACCATGTCAGATCAAGGTCAATTAAGCTGAACATCCACAAGAAGCATCCAAATTCAAATCTGAAGGCTGAATGACTTCTTTTGTTTTGATCAAGTCTGTACACCGAGGTCATACATCCAGCGTATATACGCTAGCGTATAGCAGTATACGCTGGCGTACAACAGCATATGCTAGCGTGCAGCACACTACACACTTGTAAAATTTCATTCTTTTGGACTAGGTCAATGTGCCACATGTGACCCGACCCGAGAGTCCAGCACTTCACAACCAATCATCTCCTCTCAAAACCCGAGTCTCACGTCTAAACTTGTATAAAAACCCCAATTTTTTCACTAGACCGGGGTTGGCAATTTTGAGTAAACCAGAGACAAAAAAGAAACTAGAGACGCTGAGAAATTAGAGAGCAAAGCAGAAACCCTATACGTTGGACCTTAACCCTGCACGTTGAGCATACAGCCTTCACGCTGTGCCTGCAGTTAAACTAGTACACAATCATCCCTATGCATCCACCAGGGCTCTTTGTCCGCCTTGTGTCAGATTCACAACTGCGTTAGACCGGTGCATTGTAACTTTCAGTCTCATAATAATACTATCATATCTATTTTGCTAAGATTTGTTACAATTTTTCGATAATTATTTCATGCTTATTACTTATTTTTTTGTATGTTTACACTCCATTTTACATTAGTTACGTTGTTTACGTATAACCCAGCGTATAGTATATCAGTGTACGTTCAGGGAAATCCTTGCCTGATCTATGTGCAGACCATTCAAGGTACTCTGCCTTTGTTAATTCCTGCTTGCCCTCATATGAAGGTAGGGTCTTCTGTGCGTGTCCAGGGATCTCGAAGTTTCTGTTTCATTCCAGCCGGAGATCGATGATTTCGGATGGTATAGAAAATGGCGCTAGAAGGAGGGCCTGAAACTGCTTAAAACTTACTGTGCTCTCATACCTAGATCTTTTTAGACTCACATCACATCGACACTAAACCCAGTTCTGAAATCCTTGGATCGACATCCTATTCTACAAAATTCCCAGCGTCTACACTACTGAGTATACGTTGTACGCTCTATGCTGTAGACTCTGTCTACACTGTTGAGTATGCATTGTACGCTCTACACCGTAGACTCTATCTATGCTACTGAGTATATGCTGTACATTGTAGACTTTGTCTATGCTGCTTAGTATACACTGTACGCTACTCTCCCTACACATTTTAACGTATACCTATACGCTGTCACCATACATTGGTCGTTGAAGCCTATATGCTGAGTTCTAGTCTATACGCTGTACCTAGCAAATGTAGGTTTACACCGTACTAAGTATACTAGTTTCATATCCCTTCACTGTGTCGTATTCACAACTATTCATCATGAACACTGTGAACCCCAACTCTACAACCAAGCCAGTCACAGACCTTGTGGGGACCATGGTCATTCAACAACCCGTAGTACAACCCACAGTGGGGCCTCATCGGTCTCTTAGATTGCAAGGGAGGAACCCATCATTTAACATTATAACTTAGGAGTAATACAATTTCATATGTGTGAAAATACAAGCCAGCCTAGTCGTGGATCAAACCGAAATGAAGGTTAAGAGACAATACGAACTCTTCGACAGGGGAGGACATGAGTTCATCCATTCCCCATATGATATCATCCTGCTCCCAAAGCATTACTTTGAGCTCATCTCACAACTCCTCCTACAAAGGAGTCAATCTTTAGATCAGCCTATGGTAAATCCTTAATTGGAAGATGAGGATGACTTTGTAGCCCAATCCGAGCATGAAGATTCGTACCATACTCTTAGTCCACAAACCTATGCAAACCTGTTGTTTCAGCCAGCCACAGGGGAAATTACGTCCCTTCAACCATTTAAATTCACCCAAGCACAAATACCTAAATAACGATCATCCACACTTATTCATATTCCTCCTGTAACCGATCTGCAACTCAACACACTTCCCCTTGCTATTCCCCCCATTGCAATAGTAGCTCCATTCTCACAAATACAACCTCCTCAAAATAATGTAGGAGCAACCTTCCCATCCCGAGTGATCGGGATGCTGCATGTGATACCAGCTTCTATGTTCGCTCATTATATCCCTTGGATTCAAACCCAAGGATCCCCTTTCACCGCTATAACTCAACCAGTTCAGAGTGCCCCTATACAAAGCATGACTGGCCAATGGGCAGCGATTGGTGCTCAACCGCATCAATTCCCTCACTATAACATACCGCCTCACACAATTCTACCAGCTAACATCCCTCAAGGACAACCACAATAACAACGACCCCTTGCCTACAATGTATCGCCCCTAGTACTACCCACTACAAATATTCTGCAAATGCAGCCTTCAACTACATAACTTTCTTCCTTCCAACCCACTGTCCAACAATCTAACTTGTATACTGTACAACATGCTCAAACTACTATCTCACTGAGTGCCTAAGACTGGGCTAATGCTAAAAAGGTAATGCAGGAGCTAACTGACAAGGTCAAACGCCTCAAGACAACCAGTGATGGCAAGCTCAAGGTAGTGGACTTCTATCACGATGACCCTATCAGCTCTTTGGTTCCACCTCTAACACTACCTAAGGGTGTTTCCTTACCCACGCTGACTAAGTACAATGGGGAGACAGACCCCAATGCCCACCTCATAACATTTATACTAGAATGCGTGCTACTTCAGGCATGGTCACATGCCATTCTACGGGTGTTCCCCATGTCCCTTGCAGGGAGAGCGCTTGATTGGTATCTGGCCTTACTACGAAACTCAATATCTTCTCCAGAAGATTTGTTACACCAATTCATTACCAAGTTCAAGTATTAATTGAAGCCTGAAGCAACACTGGACAGCCTCATATAGGTCAAATAGGCACCACTTGAACTTATCCAAAAATTCATCCAACTGTGGAGTGCTGCCCTCAATGAGCTCCACAAGCCGATCCTAGAGATGTATCTCCTCACCATCCTAAAAGGGGCTGTCAATGATTTTGTCAAATCCAAAATATATTATCTCAATGCACGCACTTTGAGTCAAGCGTTTGTACAGATCAAGAACATAGAGGAGGTAGCTCAAAATAGCCACGATCCTACATATTCAGCCTTTAAGAATCAACATAGTAAGAGAGACAAAGAAAAGGCTAAAAAAACTATAGTGGCAGTAGCAGAAACACAAGGGACAACAAAGCAAACCTCCTATTGCCACTACTAATTACACTAAACCCACTCTTGCGATGGTACCCGAATCATCCGCATCACAAAACCCAACACCAGGTCGTACAAGGAACTTTGAGAGGAAGGACCCCTCTCAATATATGTCGTTGCCCATGAAACCATCACAGTTTTTCAACCAACTCTTGAAGGCTAGATTGATGAAACATAAACAGTTGTCCCTTGTGGTGATCCAACGACATGATCGGTTCTATCAATTGGTTCAGAACCCAAGCCTGGCAATGCCAGATGAGCCCCTGGTTCCAAAAGGCTTTCGAATCGATCGTTTTTGTGATTACCATCAACGTAATGGGCATGGCATGGACTATTGTTTCACCTTGAAACAAGATATCCAACGGATGATCGACGGAGGCCAAATCACTTTTGATGAAGCCAACCCAGTCCAACCACAAAACCAGGGCATGGGTGTATATAATGATCCTCTAAATGCTAAAGAAGCACTGTATGTAATTAACACCATCTACTTCGATAACGAACCAGAAACACTTGGTATTAACACCATCCATTCCGATCATGAGTAGCAAGCACCTAAGAAATCATTTGTAGTGCATATTCATCCCACTATACAAACATTTGTGCCTCAACCATCATACTCCCCACAGAAACCTTATGTCATCCGAATTCCCCCCGTCGTAGCAAATTCTATCATACCAACACGTGAAAAATCATACGTGGTATGCGTACCTCCCGCCACTACTACCGCAAACACACAAACACCTCCTATTCGGCCCGCTCACTACGTAGTCCGAGTATCACCTGCAGTCGCAATTGTGGAGGTACAGCCTCTAGCTAGGCCAACTCCATATGTTGTCAGGATACCCGAATGTCCTGATGACCACCAATCCTTCACTCTACAAACATAGAATAAACCGATTCCCTATGTCATCAAGGTGCCTAGCCAGCCTGGCACTTAACTGCATTCAACTGCCCAACTGCAACCTCGCTCTAATCCATATGTAGTATAGATTCCAAAGCAACCTGAGGTTCTGAAACCAACTAGACCCCCACACCACACACGAAAATGCCTAGCAGACAAGCTTACATGCGAACGCTTGGAGAAGGAGCATCAATGACTAGCCTTAGGACCTCCCAAGCCTACCCCGCTAAATGCAATACCCATGACATCACCTAACAATAAACCAAACATAGGCTCTTAGGGTGAATCATCCGGAAAACATGATATGCCCAAATCAACGATTCTAGGTAAAGATGACAAACCAACTATGCATGAAACAAAACTGTTGGGCCCAATGAACCAAATCACTGCCGACAAACATACGCCCAATAGTAGAGATCTAGCAACAGCTCTAACACAAGTCACGTAGACACTTAAACAAAAAAATACTTCATTGAGCTTATATGACCTTGTGTTAACATCTCAAACCCATCGCGAAGCCCTAGTGCGCATGTTGACTTCCATCCCAGTAAGTGAAGACTTACCTCCAAATGAACCTTCAATTCATGCGGTAATGTACTTGCCTCAAGGGTCAACTCCTAAGCCATTAAGTTTCCACAATGACTACATCAAAGTAGATGAGAAAATAGGAGAGGTAACAACAACACCTATGTTCATAACGATACAAATAAATCAATTTAAGATACATAGAGTGCATGTAGATGATGGAGCCGGTACAAAGATAGTGCCATATCCCATCATTGAACAATTGGGGCTTACAGAGCTAATAAGACCAACTACCACCACGTGTCTGAAGTTGTTTAGTGGATCACGCATAATAGTCAAAGGCAACGTGACTTTAGACTTTATAGCAGGGGATCAATTCCCCACATTTGCCGACTTTGTGGTCATCAATGAAATGCCAAGGTTCAATTTAATATTGGGAAGGACCTGGTTAACCCAACTGAAAGCAGTATCTTCTCCCATACACCAAGAAATTCACCTGCCTTATGAAGGTGATGAAATCATTATACACGGGGAGGTTGCTACACCTACCATTGCATCAGATACAGACACAGATCAAGGCTCAGAGGTTAAGCTTGAAGAGCCTAAACAAGATGATACAAATGAACAACAACTAGTAGGCGATAATCTCTTAGACACAAAGGAAAATTTATCTAACATACAAATAACCGGGCCTGAAATCATACATACACAACCTCACTTAGAAACTACAACCGACACAGAAACCACAATGCATGTAGAAGCGCCAGAAAGTACCAACGCAGGAACTATCCCATCAGACGTCCCTTGGGACAAATTACCATTCAACGTGATCAGTGAATGAGACACTGAATATAGAATCATACCTGTTAACACTACTCGTAACGTTAAAATGAGGAAAATCAAAAAATTACTAAACCAATAAATGACATTTAAGTCTGGAACGATGTTAAACTATCATGTTCATAATGACGTAAAACTATCCACGATCAGAAATGGTTGGTCTACCAAGAGAAATCCACCTGTGTCACTTGAAACTTCCCTTGTTTACGCATTGCCCGAAATGGCCTTAAACTAGACCATCCACCCACACTTTGTTTTTTTTTTTGCAAATTCTAGTTCAAATTTACGCTTGCATTTTCGTGTTATCAATAACAGTCTTCACAATTATCCTTCGCTTATAATTACATTCCTTACATTCCCACTTTGTGCATTACACTTAAACTACAAAACAAACCAAAACGTTTTACATTGCCACATCGTGTTTACATTTAAACTCAAAATCCACAACAAAAAAAAATATGTACAAATATATATATACATGTAGTGACATATATATATAGACAAGTACAATAGTTAACTGATTCTATTCATCCATTCAATACAACTCAAAATATTCAATTTACGATTCACGTAAGAATATGAGCCAGAATAACTTGAAAGCAAAAAATTAAACATTAGGGATGGGGGGGTCGTCCCCTTTAGACCCGTTGGCATCATGGGTCCCCACTCCACTGGGGCCACCTTCTTGAACATCGTCGCCACCTCGACCCTATAAAACACAAAAAAAAAAATCAACACAAGAATAAAAGAGAAAAATCTCAAACATTACTCAATGAACAAATTTCATAACAACAAAATTCTTACCGTAGGAGACCCCCCTAAACCAAATTCTAGTTGACGGAGAATTTCCTCCTCTGAGACACTAGCCCAGTCAGTCCCATCAAGACCTAGATCGATGTTCACCAAGGCTTTCCCATTGTCAACCATCGACCATGTGGGACGTTTCAAGGGGAATTCACCCATAGAGACCTCCCCAGAAGCGGTCATAATTACCCTTATGGGCGATTCCATCTTGACAGTTGTATTCTTGGCAAAGGTATCAAACGCAGAACGTAGACCTAGGCCCTCTATGAACATTTCAAGCTAACGCTTTTCTATGGATACCTCCTTCAATGATTTCTTGTAGTGATGCTTGTGGTTCTTCTCATCTTGACCCCACTTGCGCACATTGGAAGCGAAAGCCTTCCAATCCTGGTACTTGAGGTTCAATAGATCTACCTAGGCCTTACGCTCTACTAGTTTCCGAGTCAATGATGCATGGAGATTTGACAGGTTCCAATATCTAGTATAAGTGATCTTGGAAGTTTTCCAAGAATGATCACCTGTTAGTTTGACCTAGGCAAACTCATACAAAGCCTTGAGGTCATCACGTTCAACTGATAACTCAAAAACCTCTTTTTCCTTTGCCTGGATTTGCAACCATAGCTGTTCAATGGAATGCCTATAGGTCCAAAGTGATTTGGCGTTATGTACAAGACCTCCTGCCACCTCGTCATAGACCGGCCTTGGTATCTCTTCAACTTCTGGCGGTAGTGTAGGCAAACTTTCAATACTAACGATTTTAGATGGATTCCACTTCAGCTTAGCTCCTACACACACGAAAATAACGAGCATTAAATCTTAGATGGCAAAAAGGGGGTATGAAACTCGAAGGATGCAAAATGCTCAAGACATTTGTACCTATTTCAGGGTGGGCTTGCTGAATATGTTCGACCACCTTGTCTACGATACTTGTTATGAAATCCATTTTACTTGGCATCTTGGTCCAAGTAAATGGTTCATGAGTATGAGATGGATTAGCCTCTGTGGTCATTTCAGGGGGAGCCACTTTCATGGGCACTTCCAACTGCATCATGGGAATTGTCCTAGTTTCAATATCTTCTTCTAGAAGCAATAAAAACATAAAATTAAAACATCACGTGATGGAAATAACAAAGAAACGCAATAAAAAAAAAGGGAATATATGGTGTTATCTGTCCCCTTCCAGATTTGGAGGATCACCAAGGTCCAATCCTCCCTTAAGGAAGCTATTGAACATCTCATCAACACCATCCTGGTCATCGATCAATTCTATCTCCGTGGTGTCTTCCGCCAGCTCTTCCATCCTTTCCACCTGATCTTTGCCGACATCTTCCTCCTCAATTATTAAGTCCGTTGCAACCTCCTCCTTCTCGATAATGGTTTCTAGTTCTTGTCTCCTCACTTCCCGAGTCAAGTCTAAAGACATTAGCTTCATATAAGTGGTCAAAATGAAAGAAATAAATAAGATGAAAATGATTATACAATAAGTGCACCAAGCTTACTTACCTCGAACAGGAATTTTGAACCGTATTCGCTTCACCCTTGGCTCTTCTACAGTTGAGGCCACCTCTTTAGTGCATTCGCGCTTTGGAATCTTCGATTTGGCTCTCCCGATGATCTCCTTGATGACTCACTCAGCTCTCTTTGCAGTGTAGGGCACATTGTCTGGTTCCAACCCCACATTGTCATGTGTATGGATTGAAGTACCAGATGACCCCTCTATCGTTATGGACACAAATTCATCAATCCCCTCGGGTGCATCTTGGGACTCAGCTATCTCGAACAAATGGTTGATCCACGAGCAAAATAATTGAGTACGATCCCATAGAACATATTTATTATCTACACAAACCACTAAAAACTTGGCCAAGCGACATAGATAACCTACGAAGAATGCGAATGTAAAATGGGGCTACGCCTCAACATTTGAATGCAATTGCACTATCTCCTTATGGAAACCCAACAACAAAAATTGGGCCTAATTATAGTACATCCCAGTCTCTAAAATGGTCTGCATGATGCGCATGGCCTCCACCCCAAGACTCCTCACTTGAGATAGGGATTTAGGAAACACCCGTGCCCTAAATAGGGGATACAATTCATTGACTTCCACAACCTTTGAGGTCCCCTACATAGAGAATCCCTTAGAGCCCTTGACAATGCCCAACCAATCTTCTAGCTCACGTATCACATGGAGTTCTTTCTACGTCCTGTCCAAAACCACATTCACACCATCTGTCAGGACACTGAAGAGATCCAAAAAAAACTCGGCTGACAGATGAAAAACTATTTTGACACCCTTAATATGGGTGCTGTAGTAGGTGATGGATTTGTCGAAAGAATCAACAATTCCAATCATTTCAGCTATGGAGACATTAGTGGTCGGGGTTGTAAATAACTCCATGAGGCCGACATCATTCAAATAGGGGACAATAGATGGTGGGGCATTGGTACGCAACCATTGCTATTCCTTGCTGATCTCCCCAAACTTCATTGACAGGGTGCTCTCAGTTTGCCCTATCGTAACAGAGTCTCCACTGGGGGGGACATCAACTGTAAACACAATTTAGAACCATAACACCATATGACCACTAGCAGCTAAACAAACACACTAAGGCATCTAGGAAATATCATCACTTACCTTCAGTCATGGACTTCGAAGTGCTAGGACCCAAGTCAGCATCACGAGGGAAAACTGGTCCATTGCATGACTAATCTCCATGTAGCCACCCAAGAGCCATACATTGTGCAAACACCCTAGAAAACTGTTTATGGAAATGAACAATGTTACCCTTCATCTGAGCTAATATAGCTCCGTGAAGGGTGGGACCCACCATGAAGGTCTCTAAAGCGGTATTAGCTAGTGCAAGCCCATCATCATTGATGCATATCCCATCTTTATCAACCTGGGGCCTGCAAAAGAACGATCATCAAAATAGGAGCAAGAACTAAACGACAAGAATAGAAACGACAAACTAAACAAACTTACCTCTCTACCCTATACACTATGCCCGAAGGGTTCTAAAATAATGTGTGTGCATGCGCTGCTAGAAACAAAGTGTTATTGAGATAGTGAGGCCCACGTGGCAATAAGTCCCACATGCGTGATAATGGACGAGTAGATCTGGGCCCTCCAAAGGGACCTTCCTCAATCGCAAGACGTCCCTCGTCAATGTCCACCATGAACACCATGACGCCATCCGAAGATCCTGGCAACATTGCTTCAAGCACGGTCCACGCCACTTGTTTTCTTAGGTGTGACCATATCACTACCTTGAATCTGTCTAGGATGAAAGCAAGGAATTCACAAGCCCCTTCCCTGAACCATACCCCATTGTTATCAACAGTCAGATTAGGGGTAGGTTCATCAGTTTCAAGGGGCCCAAACCATGCCAGTACCCCAACCAGCTCAACTACTAGGAGGAAAGGCTCAGGATCCCTACAAATAATCAGAGTGCCATGATAAATTAGCTATATACCAAAATGAAATATAGAAATGAAATTCCATGTTGAAGGCCAATACAAACTGTTTACACTTTGCGTATACACTTCGAAAACTATTTATGCCCAACGTACAGATCCTATACACTGCAAAAACTGTTTACGCCAGTGTACAGATCTTGTATGTTGTGAAAACTAGCTACGCTTAGCGTATAGACCCTCTACGCTGCGAATCTACGGTCAGCGTATAGACCCTCTACGCTGTGAACCTACGTTCAGCATACAGACCATTTACGCTACCAAAAATGTCTACGCCAAATAACAGGTACAAATAAAAATAATTAACTGAGGTAAGATTAGAGTCTACCTCTGTGTCGATCCAGGCCATGATGGAATCCTAGGCCTAGGCAAACACTGTAGCATGGCCTTACTTTCCTCCACGAAAGTCAATTCTAGCCCCTTCCTCCCCTGGCCTTCTACGTCCTTGCCCTTGCCCATTCTGGCATCCTGTACGCTGAAATTAATAGGTCTATGCTGGGTTTGAGCCTCTACGCTTACGCTGGGGTTTGGTGCTTTACGCTTATGCTGTGAATTTGGTTTACGCTCATGCTCCGGTTTGATTCAAGTTCACAATTGATAGCTGTTGGCGACCGTTTGGGACGCGGCCGCCAACGAGTGTCCTCGAACAGGATTTAGGTGCCCGCTGGTCTCTGGCTACACCAAGGCCAAGATACCTCCAAATAACTCAGTAGTTAATGTGAGTATGTGTGTGTGCTGTTGCGGCGTGCGGTTGTGTGCAATGTAACGATTGCGTGTGTGTGAAATACAAATGACTTACTTTA
>MNCI01023250.1:592353-608980 GCA_015680685.1 Gnetum montanum | reverse complement strand
GTGGTAATCAAAATTAAAATTAGTTACAAATATCATAGTTGTAACTACCATAGGAAGTTCTAACTTCCATATGAATAAAAGGGATAATAGCCAAATGCCTTCTTTACAAATGATGCTACATAATTATCTTCTCAATGTAAATCCCCTTGTTTTTTTCTTTTTAAATCATAAAATATTTTTTTTAGATCATAGTAATAGAGATAGCAATCATGGATTTGATATGCGTATACAACCGAAGTTATATCAGGGCCGATTCCATCTTCATCTTCTCTGCACTTTGTCAACAACATTTTCATCTTTATTCTTTGGAGGGAAACTAGGCAGTATTCTCTTCACGGTGGAAATAAATTCTTGAACACTCTTCACAATCCTCAATTATTATATGAAAAAGTATGTGTGGCATGCATTCAATACATTGAAACAAACATTAATATTAAATATGCCGTAGTGTGACGTCCGCCTTACTGCCCAGCTTGCCGTTGCTGTCTAAACCCTGGACCAAACCATCATCATTATAACTGCCGTAACTACCTCCAACGCCTACGGTCTAGGCTATTGTTGCTGCCACCGCCGTCCTCTGCTGCATACCTTAACACCGGATCTGCCGCTAGGGTCTGCAAGAAGCATTTGTTAAAGCTTTCACTGTCTCTCACGTGTGCGGCTCTCTCTTTGCCACTCCATTTCGCTCCGCCGGTTTTGATGTCTCTGTCCGTTGTTGCTCCTGCCACCTGCAGCCGCTGTTCATCCGCCCTTCGCCGACGCGCCGTCCTCCCCTGCAGATTCTGTTGGCGTCTGTTCCATTTTCTTGTATTTACGCACTATGGGGCAAGGCCCTGGTGTTGACTCGTGCGTCTGGTGTGACAGAGAAAGTGCGGTAGGCAGCAGAACATGATTTTTTGTAAGGAGAACAGGCATCGGCAGAGTATATTTTTTAGACGAGTAGGATTTTTATTTTTATTTTACTCCGGCCATGGGTTTCCTGGGTGCCTCCGACGACTCCACTCGCTCTGCAATTCATGTCAGACAGATTCATGGCGGAGGAGCATGAAAACGTAGCAGATCCGTTGTCCGAATTCCGGATGATTCCCTTCGGCAGAGGAAGAAGAATTTGCCTCGGCATGGCTGCGGCTCTACAGCAGTTCAGGGTTACTCTTGGGGCTCTAGTTTTTCACTTTGACTGGCGTGTTGAGCCTGGATCTGATGCAGCTCAGCTAGATATGACCGAAGTTTATGGAATAACCATGAATAGAAAACATAATCTCATCCTCATCCCCACGCTTCGAAAGGAGCCTAATATATCTTAATTTATCTTGGTCGCTAAGCTCGACAGATTAGCATTACGTAAAATAAGTCATAAGACTCTTTATTTTACTCCCATGATTCAGAGAAGTCGTTTGCCTCGGATGTAATAAAATTTCAGTTTTTTTAATTTCCGTTTGAGAAACAAGTTAGGATCAAACAAGCCTACGCACGCCTTTGTTTAAGTATCAGTATTATTATGCTTAGGTTTTATCGCTAACCATCGCTGTTGTGTTTAATATATATTGGAACTTCAATTTTATTTACCTTCACTGGTGAGACCTTCGGACTACGCCATTTCAAATATTTGTATTGTAATATTTCAGAAAATCTCAACCATCTCATGTCTCTGTTCCATACAATGGCTCAATGTGCCAACAATAGCCTTACGCTATATACAGCGCTGCGTTGACCTTGACGATGCTGCCTCCACCTTGCATTTTGTCTTCTTTTTTTATTAATTTTAATCAAAATTATTCAAAATACAAAATGCGGGAAAATTACAAAACAGAATAACAAGATGAAAAATGCTACCTCAAACCATATCCCTTGGCAAACCAATTTCGGTCACCCACACTGAATATTTTGGTGCAAACTCTTCAATACAGCTCATACACCAACTAGACAGCATCAACGCACAGTTAAACGGCCTGATAAGGCCGTAAACTATCACATACGGCCCGGTAAGGCCTTAAACTGCCATGTACGGCCTGGTAAGGCCTTAAACTGCCACATATGGCCCGGTATGACCTTAAACTGCCACATACGGCCTAGTAAGGCCTTAAACTGCCACGTACGGCCCGGTAAGGCCTTAAACTATCACGTACAGCCCAGTAAGACCTTAAACTGTCACATACGGCCTGGTAAGGCCTTAAACTACCATGTACGGCCCGGTAAGGCCTTAAACTGCCACATATGGCTTGGTAAGGCCTT
The DNA here is from genome assembly GCA_015680685.1 of Gnetum montanum. Taxonomy (NCBI): domain Eukaryota; kingdom Viridiplantae; phylum Streptophyta; class Gnetopsida; order Gnetales; family Gnetaceae; genus Gnetum; species Gnetum montanum. Next base: position 606,748 of record MNCI01023250.1, on the reverse strand, counting down.
AAACTACCACGTACAACCCGGTAAGGCCTTAAATTGCCATGCATCCCAGTACGATGATAAACCACCACTATACATGTACACATGATTTACGTTGCCAAGGAATGCATAACAACACCTCCTAGCTCATTCTACCATCTATTTATTGGCAGGAGCAAGCCCGATGGATTATCAGCATTTATCCACACCATTGACCATCGATGGACCATACAGAAAGATCATAAGAGAAATCGACATAAATTCCATCAACTTAGGTCTATTAATGGATGATGCAGTCATAGCTTCAACATAACAAACGCTAGACAGCTACAAAGGTTTGACAAAGTCCCTTGACATAGAAGCTGATAGCATCACCGAAGACCCATTGACTGAAATCCCCATCATTATGCTTGATGGTGAAATCAAGATATTAAAATTGAGTACACTATTGCAACCTCAACTGGCCAAATACATAGAAGATGTGCTTCGGGACAATATAAAAACATTTTCTTGGTATTACACTGATCTACTCAGGTTAGATCCTCGAATCATCCAGCACAATATCATACTTGATCCGAAATTAAAGCCAGTAAAACAAAAGGCACGAAAGGTTAAGCCTGAGGTAGCGTTGGCAGTTCACAATGAGATCACCAAACTTTATTAGGCAGGTTTCATTCGGGTTGTCGACTCTGCTGATTGGGTATCCAACATGGTCATTGTCCTGAAAAAGAACGAAAGCATTCGCTTATGCATTGACTTTTGGGATCTCAACGTTGCAACCATAAAAGATGATTTTCCCCTACCCAGCATTGATCAACTTGTTGACTCAACCATTGGGCACGCCCTATTATCTTTTATGGATGGCTTCTCAGGATACAACCAGATACGCATTAACCCAAAGCATCAACTATGGACTACCTTTAGGACACCATGGGGAACCTTTTATTACACAATGATGCCCTTCAGTCTCAAGAACGCTGGGGCCACATATCAAAGGGTAATGACATTTATCGTTAATGATTACATGCTGCACTTGCTTAATGACTATGTGAATGATATCGTGGTTAAATCAAAGACATCAAAACAACACGTACAAGATCTTGACTTGGTACTAAAGCATTTTTTAAAGTATGAGCTGAGACTTAACCCAAAGAAATGTGTCTTTGGAGTCAAAACAGGAAAAATGCTTGAATTCATAGCCTCAAAAGCAGGGATACAAGTAGAGCTCGATAAAGTTAAAGCCATAACAAACTTAAAACCACCTAGCAACCTTACCGAACTTCGAGGTCTACAAGGTAGATTACAGTTCATTAGGTATTTCATAGAAAAATTGACAGACAAGTTGAAACCTATGAACCACTTGCTATGCAAGAACACCCATTTTGAATGGACTTCATAGTGCCAGAAAGCATTTGACAATATTAAAATAGCACTTGTTCAACTACCCACAATTTATCCACCTCAAAATGATAAACCATTTTACATCTACCTCGCCACTTCAGACTCGTCAATTGCGTCCATGCTTTATCAGAAACAAGATGATGGAACCAAAGTTCTCGTCTATTACTTAGTAGCCCATGAGAAGAAGTATAACGAGGTGGAGAGTTCATGTTTAGCTCTCACCTTTTCCCTAAAAAAATGGTGACATTACCTCTTCCATAACCAAGTCAATATAATCTGCAAGGATAATGTGCTCAGAGCCATCACAGAAAACATTTATGAGTCAAGTAGAATAGCCCATTGGAAGGCCATAATAGCTAAGTTTGACCTACACTACATAGCGCAATCATCAATTAAGGGTCAAGCCATAGCAAATCAAATGACTACATTACCAATGCATGATCTAGCAACGATAGAACCAGAGTTCCCTGATGAAAATGTGAGTGCAATAGACATAGTACTCAATGACTATGATGCCATTTTGAACCTTGATGGAGCATCCACCTCTCGAGGGGGAAGTGTTGCTGCCATCATCACCTATCCCTCGGGGGAGATCCAACCCTTTGCTTATCATTTCGACTTTCACTGTACCAATAACATAGCAGAGTACGAAGGTCTCCTTAGAGGTCTCATGGTAGCACTAGCTTCAGGCATCGCACGACTTGTGATCAAGGGAGACTCACAACTGGTTTTAAACCAAGTCATAGACATTTATACATGCAAAGTGCAACATTTACAACCATACTGTGACTTGGCCAAACACTTAATGAAGCAATTCGAAAACATGGATGTGCAACATGTCTCCAGAAACGATAATACCATCGCAGATGCACTGGCCATGCTAGCGCTAAACATATCACCTAACATGTTCCATATGTTGCCAAGCTCCATAATCAGTTGTGCTAAACCCATAACCGATACTCTCGATACATTACCAATTGCATCAGTTAGTACAACACATGCAATAGAATGGTATGATGACATAAAAGAGTACCTTCTGCGTTGTGAAACACCGCAACATTTAACGAATGCACAAAAGGACGCGGTACGAAAGCATTCTTAGAAATATGCATTGGTAGGGGACACATTGTGTCGTTGATCCTACGAAGGCATACTGTTAACATGTGTTAGTAGCACTGATGCCCAAACCATCATTGAGCAAGTACATGACGGACTATGCAAAGGACACATAGCACCTAAAGCAATGGTAACGAAAATAAGACGCTTAGGCTATTATTGGCCACACATGGAGTATGATTGTCTCTCCAAGGCTAAAACATGTAGTATCTGTCAAAGACATAGTAATCTGATACATGTTTCGCAAAATGAGTTGCATACAGCGCAAATCACATGACCCTTTCAAAAGTGGCGATTGGACCTTATCGGACCAGTAACACCCTCATCTTCTCTAGGGCATAGCTTCATCATAACCGCGATAGAGTATTTCATGAAGTGGGTAGAAGCTATTCCCATTAGAAAAACCACATCTAAACACGTATGCAATTTCATTCTTGAAAACATTGTGACCCGTTTTGGCATCCCCATGACCATCATCATTGATAACGGGCCATAATTCAGCAGTGCCGAAACCAAAACTTTCTGTGAAAGCCTAGGGATCAAAAACTCATTTTCATCCCCTTACTACCCTCAAAGTAATGGGCAAGCAAAGGTCACAAATAAAACCATCATTACAGTACTTAAAAAGATGCTTACCGAAACCAAGAAAAGATGGCATGAGCAGCTGGTATACGCATTGTGGACTTATCGTACCATGCATCGGACTTCCACAAGTAAAACGCCATATAGTCTTATTTATGTTTCAGAGGCTGTTTTACCCTTGGAATTACAGGTACCATTTTTAAGGATCACACGCATTGTTGACAAGGACTCCTTGACGAAGGGCAAAATAATGACCTACGCATTATTGACTTGGACTCAGTGGAGGAGGAACGTATATGTGCCCTCGATCAGATTGAATGGTACCAAAAATGACAACGACAACGCCATCGGCATGATGTTCATAAGTGCCCTATCAAGGAAGGTGAACTTATACTTAAGGCCATTCGGGAACACCCAGACAAATTCTCAGCCAATTGGAAAGGGCCCTACTTGGTCACCAAAGCATATGACAATGGAGCATTTAAGTTAGTTGACATGGAAGGAAATGAGCTTGCAAATCCAACCAATCACTTGTTCTTGAAACTCTTCCACATTTGAGTATGGGCTAAGGTATGCGCTCGTCCTAGCATCAGGACGGTAAACTGATACCACAACTCGTCCTGGCATCACGATGGTAAAATGATACCATAGCTCGTCCTGGCATCACGATGGTAAACTAATACCACAGCTCGTCCAGGCATCATGATGGTAAATTGATACCACAACTTGTCTTGGCATCACGATGGTAAACTGATAACATAGCTCATCCTAGCATCACAACGGTAAACTGATACCACAACTTGTCTTGGCATCATGACGGTAAACTGATACCATAGCTCGTCCTGGTATCACGATGGTAAACTGATACCATAGCTCGTCCTGGCATCACGATGGTAAATTGATACCACAGAGTGTCCGCAATGACAAAAAACTAGCACCCATTCGGTACGACAGTAAACTGCCACATTCACATTCACCAGAGTCTGCTAAGACTATAAACTAGCTTGCCTCTTCATAGTCCACCATGACTATAAACTAGCATCGTACTATCCGCCACGATGATAAACTGGCAATGTCCAACGGGTTATGATGTAAAACTAACCCACGATAGTCCACTAAGACTATAAACTGGTTTGCCTCTTCATGGTCCGCCAAGACTAGAAACTGACAATGTACCATCTGCCACGACGCTAAACGGGAAATGTCCAACGGGTCACAACATAAAACTAACCCATGATAGTCAGCCATGACTATGAACTGGAAATTTCATCTCTGGTTCCTCGATCTGTGGTTGCATTCAAACTTCATCAGAGCCGTTGAATCACTCGCCATCAGCCGATCCTAACACAATTTTCGCTATTCAAATATAGTGCCTGAAATCTCATCCGGTGCCTTTGTTTCATTAGTGGTTGTTTAAGTCTAAGCTTGCTTACTTACTCATGGGTTTCTTGTCTTCTTGGAGTTGTGTTTGCAGGATGACACTCAGAAGTGTTCGTACGAGAATGCACTTCGTCACAACAATAAGGTACCATATTGTTCCTAACACACATAACCAGGTTAATCAAGCTAGTACATCCCCATTTTCCTTTACATTTCCTCTCTATTCCTCAACATACTATACTCAGCCACACTCCTAATACACCCAGTACACCTAAAACTTTGAGCACACCATTGCACACTGGAACGCTTTTAAGTAGTTGCAACACACAACATGGCACTCGAGCATGAGTACAAGATCAAAACAAAGCTCTTCAAAAAAAAGAGCCAAAAAGAAATACAAGACCCTCAGCACTTACCATACAAGTCCCAGGTGGGAAGGCAGTTGTCTTGGAACCAAGTACTCATGTCTCGAATGCTCAAGTGATATCTCATTGTGTGGCTTTGGCTCTTTGCCAATAGGTTCCCTTTAACACTAAATAGCTGACCTATTCCTCTAAAGAATGTAACACACCATCACGTGGCTTTAGCTGTGCCAACAAGTCCTCTTAAACACTAAACAAGAATCTTGTTTCGGCAAAGAACGTACACCTCATGTCTTGGTTTCAAGTCTGCTAGATAATGGCTATTGACAAGGACCAACATGACCCGTATACACACCATACCATCCCCTTCACCATGCACAATCCCTTGATTTCTACCCGATCCCCACAATCTCCATTTCCCTATCCAACTACAAACTTCATTTCCCACAATCCCATGTACTAATGAATGCGGTGTGATGACATCTAGCCAAGTGCTAACAGATAATATTTCTACCAAGTTGCTTATGGTGTTTTGTACTTCTTTGTCATCGGTTCTTGGGTTGATTCCTCCAAGCGTCAACAAAGAGGAACCAATCAAACACCACAAAATTCTAAGCTTAGTACTTCTCAAACAAGAACCGAACTAAGTCATGACACTCCCCGGCATGACTAAAGGTTGAGGGCCCCACAGATAGCTTCAAGCAGAGTCAAACTCAACAAGGAGTAGTTTCCTAAGACCCACAGATGACCACGACGACATCTGCTAGCAAACATGGTAACTTCGGAGCTCAAGATACTTAGTCCTCACTAAGTACGCATGCTCAGCATATACGCCCAGCGTAGACGCCCAGTATGCATTCTCAGCGTATGCGCCCGACATATATGCCCAACATGCATCCACAGCGTATACGCCCAACATGCATTCACAGCGTATACGCCTAGCATACATTCACAGCTTATACGCCTAGCGTATACCCTTAGCATACAGGCCTCACATGTACGCTCAGCATGTATGATTGATGTATACACCTGGCATGCAACCCCCGAAGAAGGCATGGAAGCAGCACTTTGGAGCAAGATTTTGTACAAAGCATCAACTCAAACGAATAGAGTAGTCATCAGGTGTTGACATCATCCATTCTGGAGTTCATACGTTGAGCATGTATATCTAGCATGCCTAGCGTCTACGCTCAGTGTCTATGCCCAGTGTATACACCTAGCAGATACAATGTGTATGCTCGGCATATACGCCCAGAATGTACAAAGTGTATGACTGGTGTGTAACACAACGTACACCAATCAAAACTCTCCAGAACTGTGTCAGATCAAGGTCAATCAAGCTGAACATCCACAAGCAGCATCCAAATTCAAATCTAAAGGCTGAACGACTTCTTTTGTTTTGATCAAGTTTGTACGCCAAGGTCATACGTCCGACGTATATATGTTGGCATATAGTAGTATACGGTGGCGTACAACAGCATACGCTGGCGTGCAGCACACTGCACACTTGTAAAATTTTATTCTTTTGCACCAGGTCAACGCACCACATGTCACCCGACCTGAGAGTCCATCACTCCACAGCCAATCATCTCCTCTCAAAACCCGAGTCTCACATCTAAACTTGTATAAAAACCCCAATTTTTCACTAGACCGAGGTTGGCAATTTTGAGCAAACTAGAGACAAAAAAGGAACCAGAGATGCTGAGAAATTAGAGAGTAAAGCAGAAACCCTGTATGCTAGACCTTAACACTACACGCTGAGCATATAGCCTTCACACTGTGCCTATAGTTAAACTAGTACAAAATCATCCTTGCACATCCATCGGGGCTCTTCGTTCACCTTATGTCAGATTCACAACATTGTTATACCGGTGCATTGTAACTTTCAGTCTCATAATAATACTATCACATCTATTTTGCTAATATTTATTATAGTTTTTTTGATAATTATTGCATGCTTATTACTTATTTTTTTGTACGTTTACGCTCCTGTACGTTTAGGCTCTATTTTACATTAGTTACGCTATTTACGTATAACCCAGCGTACAGTATATTGGTGTACGTTCAGGGAAATACTTGCCTAATCCACATGTGGACCACTCAAGGTACTCTACCTTCGTTAATTCCAGCTTGCCCTCAAGCGAACGTAGGATCTTCTGTGCATGTCCAGGGATCTCTAGGTTTCTGTTTCATTCCAGCCAGAGACCGACGATTTCGGATGGTACAATGTCAATATAGCCTTTTGCAATATAAATTGTACGAGTTGCGAGATAGTGCTTACGGGTAGATGCAGTAGAAATAGAAAGGAACTGTAAAAATGAAACAATAATGCAAAAATGATGAATAAAGGAGAGATGCAATGGTAATACGAAATGATGCTGAGTATGAGAAATGTAAACGCGGTAATAATACGAGATGATGCTTGAAGGCAAATAAGATAGAAAATAATGCAATAGAGCTAGACAGTAAATGAGACGTATAATGAGATATGGTTAGAAACATGCACCGCTTCAGAGCTATAAATCTGTCCGGTCATGGTGGATACAATTGGCTGCATAGTGTGACGGAGTGTAGAAGTTCCGAGGGTAACCGAAATGTGCCGAGAAACAGAAATATCTATGCACTTGGGCAGAAACTTCATGTATATACAATGCGGATCCTATCAAGGTGGTAGAACGAAGATCGGGGCTTTTCGCCAACTAAGAGAGATTCTTTTACAGATTGCTGGCTTTTTCTTTTCTTTTGCTAAAAATCATAGGTATCTTTCTCTTTGTTAGCCAAGAAAAAGTTTTTTAGACCTTTTGTGTGCTATTTTCCAGGCTATTTATAGGGCTAAAGGTAAGCAAAAGAGACCGTTTGAATGCTACGCATCATAGACTTGTGCTACCTCATTGGCATTACTAGAGCCATCTACGACCATTAGGCTTACAAGACCATTGCGATGCAAGCCTGCCATGCAATAACTACAATCCTACTACTACGTCGTGACTACGCCGTCAGCTCCTAGAGATGTGTGCCAACAGTTCGATTGTGTGGAGTGCATTGATGTTGCACGACCACCTGCATGCTGTGCTATGCTTTGTGACATGGCTTGCTTGGCATCGCGTACCATCTTGCCACACGTCCTGCCATACATCACATACTTGCTACATAATGCTATGCTATGTAGCATAGCGACTGGCCTTAATCACGACAGTTTTGCTAATTTTCAATCTATTCTGCTACAATGCAAGTTTTGCGAACTTTGCTGATTTTGCCTTTTGAACTGCCTTCTATCGCTTTCCATAGGATTGCTATGCCTTGCTGCGCCATGTAGCTCAGCGTAGCGTAGCAGCAAACATGGTCCACCACTTCCTGGCGAAAAGAGACATCATTGAAAAAATCAAAGTTGGGTGAGGGGAGTAAGTAGTGAAGTTATTGCTATGTTATGCTATGTATCATTGCGTAGCGTAGCATCTCATTCCACCATTGTTTTCTGAAGCTTGCTATGCTACATATTGTAGTATAGTGTAGCAAGCTTTATGACTTAGAAAACTTGCTGAACTACTTTTTTGTGCACCTAGGATATTGTCGCCGATTCTGCACACCATTTCTGCATAGGCTGTAGGCTGTTTAGACTACTTTGGTGGGTGGGTAGGTTGGTATGGAACCCTTCCATGCCTAAAGTAGAAAATTTTCCGAACTGGCTGTCCTGGACTTAGAACATTCTTCTCCTAATGAATTGCCATGGTGCTATGTGAATTGCAAGAGCCTGGTGAGGCTAGGATGACCCCGCATTTTTTAGGGTGTTTCATTGGCCCCTCTTTGTTGACATCTGGAGAATAGGCTCGATGGAAGTCAACAAAGAGTACAAAACACTGCAGGAAATGAAACGTTGAGGCTATCTCTTAGTGAGTACTAGGACGTCGCTTGCCATGCTTGAGGGTGTTACATTGGTGTTGCAGAGGTTAAGGCAGAGAGCAAAGATGATGTTTAGCCGAGTCCCTCGTCAGAGTGCTCTGAGGGGCTCGTTTGCATTTTCATCTCTAGCTGGCGCTATTCTTCAACCTCCTGTAGGCAGGTATCCCCTCCATAGGATGAGCTATATTACATCCATGGAGGATTCTGACCTACCTATCAAAGCCTTTCGCACAGCGAGCTATGTTACATGCATGCCAAAATTTGCACTCTCAAACAACCATGTTAGTTAAAGCACTCACTTTGGGATACTATAGCCTTTGCTGCTATAGGGGGATGCATCTGCAAGGATGATGTCTTGCGGGCTACTGACATTATTATTACACTTGGGTACCATCACTGTGTGAGATGCCCAAAGAAGGGAGGCCAGTAGCGGTCTTGGTAGCACTGGTTGTGGAGGGAGTTGGTCCCCAGGGCAACGGGGGCATGGATGCACTGGAATCCCTACCAAAAGAATGCATGCTCAGTTTAGCTATGGGATCAACTACCACATAGTTGAACATTGCGCAAGCCAAGACCCTAGCGGGGAACTGAAGCGCAACAATATTTTGGCTAGGCCACAATACAGTCAACACCTCAGAAGCAGGAATGGGCCCAGGAACTACCATCAGGGCGGTGGGCCATGGCGATGGTAGGTTTGAAAGGCCCGTGTGACATTGTACGATGCCTTTGAAGGGTTAGCATGACATCAAAGGTGGCAACGTGTACAGCCTAGACCATGTTCTCCTTGCATCGAGAACTATATCCTGGAGCAGCGATGTCCCACCTGCGTGCTGATATCATGCCTCTTTGTTCGATGTGTATTCGGTGATGATGCATGTTGAGGATGTGACATGAACCCAGTTTAAGGTCTTGGTAGACTGGGTGCTGGTTTAGGGTCCTAGTGGACCGCTGTGCTGGTGTGAGGTCCCAGTAGACCTTACATGCTAGTTTTATGTCATGGCAGATGCGCGATGCCAGTTTATAGTCATAGTGGACTAACAGTGCCAGTTTTACGTCGTGACGGATAGTTGCTGCTAGTTTATTGTCGTAGCGAATGTTGTTCGGTGTTGCTAGTTTATCATCATTGCGGATGCTGCCTGGTGCAACTGCTAGTTTATTGTCATAGCAGACGGTGCTTAGTGCTACCATTGCGCCTCAGACGTAGTACGGCTTGAGGTACATGTGGTTCACTGGGTTGGTGAACTCATTGCCATCCATGTCTGCCAGTTTGAAGGCTCCATTCCCGAAGGCTTTAGCAACCACATAAGGACCTTCCCAGTTGGTTGAGAACTTACTTACGTGCTCATGAACGACCTTGAGGATAAGGTCTCCCTTCTACACTAGTCGTTGATGCTGGTCTGCATGGTGCTTTTGTTGTGTTTTGTCCTGATAGTGCTCAATCCGTCTCAGTGTTTGCACGCATTCCTCCTCCACTGAGTCGAGGTCGATGGTTCGTGATTCATTATTCTGGGCTTCACTCACAACATTGGATAGGATCATCCGAAGTGAGGGTACCTGTAACTCAAGAGGAAACAAAGCTTCAGATCCGTAAGTGAGATTGTAAGGGGTCTTACTTATCATGGTTCCGCAAGTCATTCGATAGGCCTAGAGAATGTAAAGTATTTGCTCATGCCACCACCTCTTGTTGTTGTTAAGCATCTGCTTCAGTAAGTTGATGATGGACTTATTTATAGCCTCTACCTGCCTGTTCACCTATGGATAGTAAGGGGAAGAAAATGATTGTTTAATGCCTAGGTTGCTACAGAAGGCCTGGGTTTCCTTACTGCTGAATTGTGGTCCATTGTCGATCAAAATAGTCATCGGAAGCCAAAACCTAGTCATGATGTTATCGAGGATGAAGTGACAGATTTGTTGGGATGTCGTTTTCCTCAGGGGAATAGCTTCCATCTACTTAGTAAAATACTCTGTGGTGGTGATAATGAAGCTATTCCCTACGGAGGAATTAGGTGTGATGGGCCCTATGAGGTCTAGTCCCCATCATTGGAAAGGCCATGTAATTTGTGTAGGGTGTAGGTCTGTAGGCACTATGTGTATAAGATTTTCATATCTCTAACATGTGTCACATGTCTTAACTTTACACAGGCAGTTGCACTCTATGTAGGACCAATAATACCCTAGGCGTCTGATTTTCACTGCCATAGCCCTGGGTGCTATGTGTCCACCACATAGCCCTTCATGAACCTCATTAACTACCTTCTGTGCCTGCTCACCACCCACGCACACTTGCAATATCCCATCGTAGGATCACCGACACAGGGCATCATTTCCTATGAGTGCATATTACCGGGCGTGCTTGCGGATTGCATCTCTCTAACTCAATTTCAATCCACCCAGGGGTTCGCCATGCCATAAATATGCTTTAATGTTATCGTACCATTCCAGGGTTTCTGCAGTGTCAACAGACGCCACGTGTTCTACTCGAGTGATAGGTTCTATGCATTCTATGATCACAGTTGGTAGGTTTTCCAAGGAATGTGATGGGATGTTTAACGCGAGGGTAGCTAAGGTGTCTGCTATGCTATTCTCACTACGTGGCATGTGTTGCACATCAGTGGTCGTGAATTGTTTCAGTAAAACTTTTGCTAGGTTGCAGTAGGGTTGCAGATGCATAGCCTTGCAGGTGTAGACTTCGATGATTTGATTCATGAGTAGTTGTGAATCTCCCTAGATCACTAGGTGTTGTACATGCAGCGTGCAGGTAGTTAAGAGGCCTCTAAGTAGCCCCTCGTATTCCGCCACGTTGTTGGTGCACAGGAATGTGAAATGATAAGCGGATGGGTACATTTCCCCAGAGAGAAATGTGATTATGGCAGTGGCGCTACCTCCTAGCATGGTTGAGGCATCGTTGAAGTGTAAGGTTGTCTCAAAATGTGGCAGGATGATGGCAACATTGCTAATGTATTCAATTGGGAACTCAAGATCGATGATTACCTGGTCGTCGACTAGCGAGGTCGTAAGTTGGGTCGCTATGGCTTGGCCCTTTTTTGACAATTGGATCACATAGCGTAGATCAAATTTTGTAGTTATGGCCTTCCATTGGGCTATCCTGCTACTTTCATACAGGTTGTCAGTGATAGCCCGAAGTACATTGCTTTTGCAAATGATGGTGGTTGTGTTGTGGAATAGGTAGTGCTGCCACTTTTTTAGCGTGAACACTAAGGCTAGGTAGTTCCATTCCACCTCGTTGTAATTTTCCTTCTATGATATTAATGCATGGCTCAGGTAATACACTGGTATCTTAGAGCCATCGTCTCACTTTTGACATAGCAGTGTTGCTATGGATGCGTCAGAGGTGGCAAGGTATATGAAGAAAGGCTTGTCCCTCTGCGATAGGTACACTGTTGGGAGGTGCGAGAGTTCTTTCTTTATGTTGTCGAAGGCTTGTTGACATTGGGCTGTCCACTCGAAGTCGACTCCCTTTCTCAAAAGATGTTGCATGGGGTGTAACTTATCGGTCAATATTGCTATAAACCTTCGACTTAATTGCACTCTACCTTGTAAACCATGTAACTCCTTTAGGTTTGTGGGAGGCGCTAGGTTGACGATGGCTTTGACTTTGTCTCGGTCCATCCGTATTCCAGCCTCCGATACTACAAACCCTAACATGCGTCCAGTCTTTACTCCGAAGATGCACTTCTTAGGATTAAGATGCAAATCATGCCTTTGACAGCACTTGAGGACTAACTCTAGATCGCACGGGTGATGGACTACCTCTTCGTACTTAACCACTATATCATCCACGTATTCATTTAACGTTTCTAGGATGTGGTTACTGAAAATGTAGGTCATGGCTCGCTGGTATGTCGCCCCAGCATTATTGAGCCCAAAGGGCATCATGGTATAGCAAAAGGTTCCCAATGAAGTCATGAAGGTTGTTGACATCTCGTGTTCTGGGTTGATGCAGATTTGGTTGTATCTGGAGAAGCCATCCATGAAGGATAGTGTTGGCACATTTGGCCACTTCATGGAACAGTTGAAATATTTTAATGGAAAAAGAATCTATGATTGTGAAGGCACATGAGCATTTCAACTTTAATGTTGAAGGTTGGGTGTTGAGATAAAGGTACCAAATTTGTCCCCTACAAAATTCGAAATTAGTATTATGGCAAGGAAGAAAGTATGTGATTTGTGAGAATTACGAGTTGCAAATTTCGGTTGTTCAAAATCTGGATATACCCTTACAAGACAAAATCAAAAATTAGCAAAACCAGCAATGCCTTCATTGTTTTAAAGTTACGGAAAAAGAGAAGGTAAGTCAATCTCCATCCACCTGCGGGAGAAGAAAGCGAAGGAAAAGGGGACAGCGTTGCAGGGTATTAATTCAAAAAAAAAACAGCAAAGCTTGAAACCTTCATACGCAAGGAACCGATGTGTATTGCAGGCTGTGGAGCATCGGCAAACAAAAAAAAACGCAGGGAAATGAACCAGAAAAAACGCAGGGAAATGAACCAGAAAAAACGCAGGATATGTTGTTGCGATTTTGGTGGTGAGGCTGCGGCAATTCTGAAGGTTTTTACAGGTAATTTAAGCAGTCTACAGACCCATAAAACGTTGGCCCTTGGTTCTACAATCAGTGGCAATGACGGTAAAGATTCAAGGATGAATTTTCAAACAAAAACGCAGGAAGCCCTAAATCAGTTTTGGGGGCAAAACAGAAACATTTCGGGCAGTTTAAACCCTCTATTTTGGGCGCGTTATCTTTCAAAAGAAAACCCCTTTCTTCTCTAGCAAGCAACGGTGAATTCGGATTGCAGTTGCAGGGCACGGCGGAGTCGGATTTGCAGTTGCAGGGCCTTCCCGCGGTGATCGTCGGTTACGATTTTGCAGGGCCTTCTAGCACGGGGACAGTTTGAATCGGTGCAGTTTCTCGGCAAAAAAGAAGGAGAAAGACCATTGCCTGCAACCGGATAAAACCTCCACAGTGACGCGCGATTTTTACAACACCAATGTTTTAACCACAAACTTTGCACCAAAGCACATATAAAATAAACATTAATCTATAGCTTCACGGGAGTATCGGTGGTTTAATCAAACATACATATACACATATTATGACCATTGAAATACTTATAATGTGACACCTTGATTTAGAGACTTGCTTCCAATTATCCCAAGTTATGAAATGACATTGAAGATTTGCAACTTTGATTATCCTATGAAGTCCTCATTATATTAAAGTTAGCATAAAATGCTCCTCATTTTATGCATAACTTCCTAACTCCCTAACTACTTAACCCTCTCCTAACTTATCTTCTAATTGGTTAGTCTAATTATTTAAGAAAGAAGTTAGGAAAGATATTTGAGATATTTTTGATATTTTAAACTTGACATCTCAAATAAAGGGACATATATTGTATTTTAATTTTATATTATAAATACCAAGGCCACTTGTCAATTGCAACCTTTTTATCTCTTTTGTGGTTGAAACCACCTAAAATTGTTGTAACTTACCTAACTTGTTGGGCAAGTAACCTCCTAACTTGTTGGGCAAGGAATTTTCTAATTGGTTGGCCAAGTGACTTGGGAGAGAAGTTAGGTGAGATATTTGTAAATTGTAACTTCCCTACCTACCTTGGAATCCTATAAATAGGCTTCAAGGGTCAAGGAAGAGAGGAGAA